>VZTD01002533.1:210725-260420 GCA_013397725.1 Rhagologus leucostigma | reverse complement strand
GATCTGGGATATCGCAGGTGTGTGTTCTGGGGCAGTGTGGGGGGATCTGGGATATCCCAGGTGTGTGTTCTGGGGCAGTGTGCGAGCTGCGGTGCCGTTGCAGTGGCCGGCGAGTGGAGCCCGTGGGGGCCGTGGGGGCCGTGCAGCGCCACGTGCGGGAAGGGCACCCAGACGCGGCTGCGGCTCTGCGCCAGTCCGGCCCCGGCGCACGGCGGCCTCGCCTGCCGGGGCCCCGACACGCAGCTGCAGCTCTGCCACCGCCGGCGCTGCCCAGGTGAGACCAAGCTTCTCTTTCTCTTCCCCGGTTCTGCTTCGGGTGTGGTTAACGCTTTCCGGTTCTAAAAGTCTAATCCCTGAAAAAACTCCCCTTCAAGCTTTTTATTGTCACTGACTCTGTCAGTACTTAGCATCTGCCATAGACACTACAAATGAGATTTCTTTCCTTGTCCTTGTTGCTTTACCTCACAGAAGCCGCATTTTAAATTATTGACCGTTAAATTCTAGGTTTCTTAAATACTTATTTTTAGAATTTTCTTATGTTCTGTTATTCATTTTTCCTTTTCTTCCACATTTCAATGAGTGCTTTATGAGACGATAGGAAAAATCACATTTCTGAAATAGGTCTGTATTTGGCTGAGTGCAGGGATAATGGAGGGAAATTCCATGGATTGCAGTGTGCAACCTGTCAGACTGAGCCTTCCGGCTTCCTGCTCCATTTCGCTCCTGCCAGATCCTACACTGAGCCGTGACCAGGAAGTGGTAGAAGGGAGATCTGACCTTGTGATGGTGGAACTTAAAGCCCATGTCATTCCACCCCCTGCCATGGGCAGGGACACCTTCCACCAGCCCAGGTTGCTCCAAGCCCCGTCTATCCTAGCCTTGGACACTTCCAGGAATCCAGAGGCAGCCCCATCTTCTCTGGGAATGCCCTGTGCCAGGGCCTCCCCACCCTCACAGGGAACAATTCCTTCCCAATATCCCATCTAACCCTGCCCTCTGGCAGTGGGAAGCCATTTCCCCTTGTCCTGTCCCTCCCAAGTCCCTCTCCAGCTCTTCTGGAGCCTCTTTAGGCCCTGGAGGTCTCTCTGGAGCCTTTTCTTGTCCAGGTGAACACCCCCAGCTCTCCCAGGCTGGCTCCAGAGCTGAGGGGCTCCAGCCCTGGGAGCACCTCTGGGGCTTCCTCTGGACCCTCTCCAGTAGCTCCATGTCCTTCCTGTGCTGGACCCCAGGGCTGGAGCAGCTCTGCAGGTGGGGTCTCCCCTGAGAAGGGCAGAGGGGCAGAATCCCCCCTCCCCTGCTGCCCATGCTGGGGGATCAGCCCAGGGAATGGGGAGCTCTGGTCCCACCTCACATGGCCAGGGCCATGGCCAGGTCCAGCTCTCACCCACCAGCACCCCCAGGTGCCTGGGGAGAAATCCCTGAGTAGCTGAGATGCTGTAGAGAGTCAGTGACATCAGTGTTCAGTTTTCCCTAATGCAGCACTGCTGTGCTGTGTTACTCCTGGAGTCAGAGGCTGTAACTGCCCTGCCTCTCTCTGCAGTGGATGGGAAGTGGTCCCCGTGGAGCAGCTGGAGTGCCTGCAGCGTGTCCTGCGGGGGAGGCAGCAGGCAGAGGACACGCCACTGCTCCGACCCAGCCCCGCAGTTTGGGGGACACAAGTGTGAGGGAAGTGACATACAAATGGACTTTTGCAACAGTGATCCTTGCCCAGGTAAGTGCTTTGGGTTGGGCTGTTCGCCCTCTCCCTGGGTTTGGTTCTTTTCTTTTGGGAAAAAAAAATTAAGAAGTTACTCTTCACAAAAGTATTTCCTAACTTGACTGTCTGGTTTTAAACCTCTGAGGAAGATCAAATCTGACTTACTCTTGCAGTTCATGGCAACTGGGGTCCCTGGAGCAGTTGGGGAGCTTGCAGTCGGACGTGCAATGGGGGCCAGGCGAGGCGGTACCGGAGCTGTGACAACCCACGCCCAGCCAGCGGCGGCAGGGCCTGTGCTGGGGCTGACGTGCAGATCCAGAGGTGCAACACAGACCTGTGCCCAGGTCAGTGCTCACAACAGCAGCTTTCTCTGCAAGGCATCGGGGTGTATGTCACATAAGGAATGTAGACTATCCCTCGAAGTGTCCAAGAGTGGGTTGGACGGGGCTTGGAGCAACCTGGGACAGTGGAAGGTGTCCCTGCCTGTGGCAGGGGGTGGGACCAGATGAGCTTAAGGTCTCTTCCAACCCAAACCAGTCTGGGATTCTGTGTTTCTGAGGGCAGGAGTGTTCACACCTGCCTGCCCATTAAGATGGTTTTGTTGTCCTTTGAGCTATTCCTTTAGAACCTTGGTTCCTCCATGAAGGAATTGACTTCAGCATAACCGATGAAGCCTGAAACATTTAAACTGAAAAATTGCTTTCTTCATTCTTTATTCTGCAGTGGATGGAAACTGGGGGCAGTGGCAATCATGGAGCCAGTGCTCTGCTTCCTGTGGAGGAGGAGAGCAGACCCGGGTGCGCCTGTGCAGCAGCCCAGCCCCATTAAATCATGGTCGTCCTTGCCCTGGGGACTCCTCCCAGATATCCAGGTGCAACACCCAAGCGTGTCCTGGTGAGTATTTACAGCCTGTACACAGTGACAGTGTGGTGAAAGCTTGTGGAACTCCTGATTTCGCTGGTGCTTATCTCTCATCTTGGCCAGTTGACTGGGTAATTTAATTTTTTGGGCTTAAATCTGCTCTGCAACTTAAGCTCAGTTCTCTCTCCCCTAAAATACCCAACAATACATATCACAGGGGGTTGTGTTTCGCCTCTCCCCACTCCCCTGCACAGGTGGGCCTGCACGTGCCAAGGGCAGCATCATTGGCAATATCAATGACGTGGAATTCGGGATTGCTTTCCTGAATGCCACAGTAACGGACAGCCCAGACTCTGACACGAGAGTGATACAGGCAAAGATCACCAACGTCCCTCGGACCCTTGGTAGGCGTCTTTGACTTTTATCAATTTTTTCTCTGAATACACCAATACCTGTGATCTTCTGCTTTAAATCTGAAGGGTTACACTAGTTCTAGGTCTTCATATTCAGCTCCTGTGCATATGCGTCCGTGATGAGATCAAAGCTCCCCAATGTTCTGTGGTGTTTCCTTCAGGCCCAGCGATGAGAAAGCTCATTTCCATACTCAGCCCGGTTTACTGGACAACTGCCAAAGAAATTGGGGAAGCAATGAATGGGTTTACACTCACAGATGCTGTCTTCAAGAGAGAAACTCAGGTGGAGTTTGCAACTGGTGAGTTCCCTGGGATAGACCAGCTTTTTCTGTGTCCAGTAAGCCAGATAGATGGTGCATTTCTGAAAAGACAGCAGAGGACTTTTGCTGAAATTTGGGTCTTGTGCTTTCACCAATATTTTCAGACTGACTGTGGCCTTCTGAGGCTTTATTCCAGCTTTTAGAGCTGTAGTTTGAAATGTGTCATGTTTTTTCTCATGGGCATGGTACACCTTACAAAATATCAGTATAAATAACTGGTCAAGGGACTCCAGTTCAGATTCCATGTGGCTGTTGGGAGTCTGTATTTGGGATGTTTGATAAATCAGTGTGCTGTTAAACTGCCAGGTGAGATCCTGCGCATGACGCACGTTGCCCGGGGCCTGGACGCAGATGGGGTCCTGCTGCTGGATGTTGTTGTGAGTGGCCACGTGCTGCAGCTCCAGTCTGTGGCTGATGTCAGTGTCAAGGTAAAGCTGCTCCAGGTACCACCCCTGCTCTCATGCATCTGTTCTACTCTCACCCAGAGGAAAGCAGGAAACACTTGAGTCCTGAAACCTGCTGTACTGTATGTGACTTCTTTTGTGCCTGGTTTACCTGAAGATGCTGATGTTGCCTTTGAAAGCAGAAAGTTCTCAAGAGGCTTTGGTCTCTCAAGAGTGTGAGATGTTGGCAGGTAGTGTTGAGGAGGGTCTTCAGAGCGGTTATTGATGGCTGGCATGTCAGTGTTGCTTTGGGCAGACCTAGAAAGGTGCATCTTTAACCTCTCTGACTTAGTAGTAGGTAACAAGTATTTTACTTTATTAATCCCACCATGCAGTAAATACACCTGAAGTTGTTGATATTTTGGTAAACTGCAACATGTAGTATGTCCAGTATTTATACCCCTCTTCAGTGGCAGAATGCTTCTCTACCGATTGTTTATTTAGCACATTTGTCAGCATCTGACTTCGAATAAAAGCCAAATATTTAGACCTTAAAAGGTTGTTATTGAGGAGTAAGATATTTTTAAGAAATGCTCTGCTGTGGCCTCCATCATCAGGATCCTCAGTACATCAGTCTGTATGTTTTTTAAAGTAATAGACCAGGCAGTGCTAAGATTCAACAGCTAAAGTAAGAGTGAAAAGTGTGTGTGCAATACCCTTTGCTCAGCGGTTAAGGTAAGCCCCTTTCTCTGAACACATCTCACAGCTCTAAAGTACAGGCCCAGGTGGTGCTGGTGTGGAGCAGCTGATGGCCACGGTTCTGTTGCAGGATTACACAGAGGACTACATCCAGACGGGCCCTGGGCAGCTGCACGCGCACTCCACGCGCCTCTTCACGGCAGATGGAGTCAGCGTTCCCTACACGTGGAACCACACCATCACCTACGACTCCACCAAGGGCAGGATGCCCTTCCTGGTGCAAACGCTGCGCGCTGCCTCCATCACAACGGAGTACAACCCTCTGGAGGAGGCCGTGGCTTTCAAAATCCAGGCTTCCATTGCAAAAGGTATTGTTTTAGTCTTTCCCAGAAATCGAACAATGGAAAAAGAATATCTTCTCTTCCTAGAATTCATTGAGTCACCCGTAGTCTCAAAAGGAAATTCTGTGAAACTTGGGTAGCTTAATGTAGATCCCAAGACCTAAAAGTCTTGTTGATGTACCCATAAATTAACTATTAGTTAGCATTGCTAACTGCTGGCTTTTATGAACCTGAGTGACCAAGGGAGATGGGCATGGATTTTTGTAAGCAGATTTTCCTCTGAGAAGCCCTAATTAATGAGCAAACTGGCCTGTTATTTTTTAATACTATTTGGGCTTTTTTTTTACATAGTAGGGAAATTATTCTGGTTTGGAAGTAAATGAAACAGTGGGATTGCCTGTCTCAGTGTTTCTTTTCAGTAACAACATTCTAAATTAAGTAAATTAAGGTTTTTCCCACTTGCCAGACTAGGGACTCACTGTACAATTTGAAAACCAAATATATTTTTTTTCTAATTTAAAAATAAATCTGATAAAAGGGAGTTTCCAGGTCGAGATACACCTGTGATTAAATCTGGCTAAGCCTTTACTGAACTTGCATTTATTTCCTCCAACAATTAAGATACTGGTGTTTGGTATTTTTTTAAATTTTGGTTTTTAAATTTCAGTTTTCAAGCAGCCAAAGCCCTGTGGCCTTTGAGGAGTCTCTCCCTGAGTTGTCCGTTGCAGTTCGTAGTACACACTTGTTTTCTTCTACAGTGACCTCCTAAGATTTGTGACATGGTGATTTGTTTGGTTTCGGTCTATTGTTCTACTTTATGTGAAGTAAAACTGAATGGTCTTTATTCTTTCAATAACAAATTTTCCAGGATAAATTAGGCTGGGATGGAACTTGCAGCTCACTCTGAGGGAACCCCCAACCTGTTCAGTGTTATTCAAACCAGCACAAGCCATGTAATACTGGCTTTTAGTGACCAAGTAGAAAAACCACTAAAGGCTGGATTTAAAAGTTTCTGTATTGGTGTTGAAATATATTAAATATTGTAAAATTGCTGGGCTGCAATTCTTAATGTTAAAGTAATGAAATGGCCATATTTTTATCCACAAGTGACATGTGCTTCCGTTATCATACAGGGGATCGGAGCAACCAGTGCCCTGCAGGGTTTGCTTTGGACTCGTCTGGCCCTTATTGCTCAGGTACTGACTGACACGGGTGGGTGTAACCATGGAGTCCTGGAGTGGTTTGGGTGGGAAGGGGCCTTAAAGATCCTCTATTTCCACCTCTGCCATGGGCAGGGACACCTTCCACTAGCCCAGGTTGCTCCAAGCCCTGTCCAGCCTGGGCTTTGGACACTTTCAGGGATCCAGGGGCAGCCACAGCTTCTCCGGGCACCCTGTGCCAGGGCCTCCCCACCCTCACAGGGAACAATTCCTTCCCAATATCCCATCTATCCCTGCTCTCTGGCAGTGAGAAGCCATTCCATGTGTCCTGTCCCTCTATCCCTTGTCCCAAGTCCCTCTCCAGCTCTCTTGGAGCCCCTTTAGGCACTGGAAGGGGCTCTAAAGTTTCCATGAAGCCTTCCCTTCTCCAGGTGAACACCTCCAGCACTACCAGGCTGGCTCCCGAGCAGAGGGGCTCCAGCCCTTGGAGCATCTCCATGGCCTTCTCTGGACCTGCTCTAGGAGGTCCATGTCCACGTTGTGCTTGTGGCTCCAGAGCTAGATACATTATTAAACCACCAGAACCTTTATTTAGAGTTCAAAGTATGCAAAGTATGTACTTCAAAAAGTGCGAGTTATCCTTGCTAAAAGGGTGTGGATCCAAGTGCAGTTGAAGACTTTACTTCTGTCCTCATCTACAATATGAGTAGTGCCTAGACAGCTTTTACATCAGTACCTCAGGTACACCTGGAGGACACTGACCCTCAGGCTCTGCTGAGCCTGCAGAGCAGTGAAGGACTTGGGTGACCTGCGTGGAGGAAAGGATGAGTGTTAGCACCTCAGACAAGACCCCACATGTTCCCGGTTGGGGGATGGAGGTGGAGAGAAGCACATGAGCACCCTGGCTGTCTCTCTAGAGTCAGGGCTGTTTTAGGGAGAAACCGTCTGAGATGATTTTGTGGACTTATTTCATTACCTTTTGAAAGGTTGCAAATGAAGGGAATTGCTGGATCTGGTTTTGCCCTGTGGGCTTTCCCAGTTGCACCCCTCTGAGGAACAATCAGATTGGAGTAGTCTCTTGTGAAGTCTCACTGGTTTTTCAAATATTTTCTTGTTCCAGATGAAGACGAATGTGCTGTGGGAAATCCTTGTTCCCACACCTGTCACAATGCTGTGGGATCCTACTACTGCTCCTGTCCCAAAGGCCTCACCATCTCTGCTGATGGTAGAACATGTCAGGGTAAGGGAGGTGCTGCTGGGGATGGCTTGGATACAAATGCCCCTTAGATAATTTAAGGCCTTAAAATGCCTTAAAAGGCACTTAAATTGCTAAGGGAAGGATTTATTTGGGCCATTTTCTCATTATAAGAATACAATTTATTGGTGGTATTCTAACTATTTCGCAGCTGAATGTATTTGCAGTCAGGTGTTTCTAGTAGCTGGTGCCGAAGGCACTGGTTAGCGTGCGTCCCTGTGCTGGCCGTGCGGGGTTTGCAGCTCGTTCCCATTGCAGACATCGACGAGTGTGCGCTGGGGGGGCACAGCTGCCACGCGGGGCAGGACTGCGAGAACCTGCCCGGCTCCTTCCGCTGCGTGCTGCGCTGCGGGAGCGGCTTCCGCAGGGCGCCTGACGGCTTCAGCTGCCAAGGTACGCACGGGCTGGGCTCGGGGTCATCACCTGAAAATGCTGCTCTCCCGCAACTGAAACTCACTTTAGAGGGGTGTCTCCAAGCATCTGTCTATAAATTTTCATTCTTAAGGTTGTGGATTTTTGGGGGTTGGGTTTTCGTATAGGTTTGTTTTGGTTTTTAATCTTTTGCTTCTTCTGTCTTTAGAAATAAATTTAAAATCCCGTCAGAGAAGAGCTTAGCCTTCATGGGTTTGTGTCCCGTGTACATTTTCTTGTACTAAGATGGGAGAGCAGTAAACACTCCTGAGCAGAACTCAGCCAAACCCTGCTCAGGTAATGCCCACGGGGCAATTCCCAGCCCTGGTGTCAAGGATTTGTGTTGTTCCACAGACATTAACGAGTGTCAAGAGTCCAACTCTTGCCATCAGCGTTGCTTCAATACCATAGGAAGTTTCCACTGTGGCTGTGACCCAGGATTCCAGCTGAAGGGCAGAAAATGCGTGGGTAGGGATGAAGTTCTGAATGTCCATTCCCCCTTTCCAACAGAGAGAGTTCAACATTTATTTGTTGCTCTATTTGTTTATGAAAGAAAATCCTTCTATGGATGATACACTTGATGTATATTCTGGAATCTGTCAAGCAGTACTAAAAGCCAGAGGCAGCAGGAATTGGGCTCACTGATCCATGTGCATGAAATGATTCCATGCATGGACACAGGGTAATTTCACTACATAATTGAGTCCAATCCTGCTTTTTTTTTTTTTTTGGCTTTTGTTTGAATAAGATGTCAATGAGTGCAGGCAGAACGTGTGCAGGCCTGATCAGCTCTGCAAGAACACCCGTGGTGGCTATAAGTGCATTGATCTGTGTCCCAGTGGAATGACCAAAGCAGAGAATGGGACTTGCATTGGTGAGTAGAAGTATTAATGCACTGTGTGGTGATGGGAAACAGGGGGACAATGATGATGTTTATTTTTTTAAGTAATCCTGAAGACTGTCCATCTCCATTTATTAATATCTGCACATATTAAAGCACCAACTTGTTTTCGCTTATGGGAACATCTGTATTTAAGGTTTTTTGTAGTTGGTATTAAAAAGCAGACGTATCCTTGCCACCTCTAGTTCTCCACTGTTCTTAAGCAAGAATAGTAAGATTTTCCTTGGTGTCTTTTCTGTGTTGGCACCTTGATTTCTCTCAGTTATTCATTGACTACAATGTTTTGCCCTGTGTGTGAATGATTTAAGAGTTTGGCTCAGGAGCTCTCAGTCAAGATCACAGGTCCCTGCTGCTTATCAGGCAGGGGTTTAAGCACAGCTGATGTTGTAGGTGGTACCAAAGCTTTTGTTCCAGCGGGATCATAGAGTGATTTGGGCTGGAAGGGACCTTAAAAATCACCTATTTCTTCCCCTTGCCATGGGCAGGGACACCTTCCACTATCCCAGGTTGCTCCAAGCCCCATCCAGCCTGTCCTTGGGCACTTCCAGGGATGGAGCAGCCACAGCTTCCTCCCCCAGTAAGGATTGTGCAGAGCTGTGACTGTTCCCTTGCCTTGTGCTGCAGATGTTGACGAGTGCCGGTCGGGGTCGCACCAGTGCCGCTACAACCAGCTGTGTGAGAACACCCGCGGCAGCTACCGCTGCGTGTGCCCGCGAGGATTCCGCGCCCAGGGCACGGCCAGGCCCTGCGTGGGTAAGCTGCCACTCAGTCTTCTCACACCTTTGCTGCTGCTTTTACCTGGCTTTCTGCTGCAACACCCCAGCAGTGCTATCGCTGTGGAAGAACATGCTGTAGAGACAAGTTTGCTCTGCAGTTCCAAATTGCCTGTCCAAAACAAAGTGTTGCATTCTAAACAGAGCTAAATGGTTCCAAACAGAGATTGGTTTGGGGCTGTACTTTGAAAACAAAGTGTAAGAGGGTCTCAGAGCACTGGTGGATGGATGTGGCAAGTGACCACTCCACAGGAGGTTTCAGTTGCAAAAATGAGGTGGGGTTTGTTGATGTGCCTGGCTGTGCCTTGGCCTGCCCTGGCTCTCCCCTGAAGGCAGCCATGCAGGGAGTCATGTGGGTTCCCCAAGGAGCTGCAAGAGGCCCGACAGACCCAGAACTGAGTTCGGCTCCTGAACATCCCCCCACCAGGACTGCCAGGGGTGTTCCCCAGCAGGCAGAGCACAGGGATCTAATCTGCATTTCTCCCTCAGTGCTCCCCTCCTGGCATGGGTGGCTCCCAGCAGAGAAGGAATAGGGATTCCTGGCACTCACAGGAATGCCAGCCATGCAGTCACTCCCCATGCCATCTTGGCATAAAGCCACACAGGGTTTTCTCGCACGTCACGGGAGGCTCCGGAGCTCGGACGTGGGGAGCAAGAGAGTTTAATGTGTGGGGCCAGTGCAAGTGGATAACCACTTCCCATGGCATTTAAGAGACTTCAGGAAGGCAGTAGGATCATTTAGAATCATGTTTACTGCATTTGTGTCAAATATTTAAAATGTAAGAGCTGACCTACCCTGATAATGAGGATTTCTGAATGTGGGTATGTGACACTTAAGTGAGGTTGGTTTCAGTTGCTGTTACGTATCATGTCAGAAAAGCATTCTTCCCTGATGATTTCTTTAAGATTAGCTTTCCTAAGTGATAAATAGTTATTTTCTTATTTTATTTTTTTTAACAACCTAAGATTTTGGACTGTCAAAAGCCAGGAATGTTCGGGAGTTTTTTCAAAAGAGATTAAATTGCACTAAGAAGTGTTTGGCTGTAGACCAAGATATTACTTCTGCCATCTGCCTCTATACTGAAATAAAGCCAATCCCAGACTCTTAACTTATATTTAAGCCCTTTAAACTTCTGACAGGAAAAAGCCAGATAAAGTCTGGGACTTTAGGTTTTCGCAAAACACCAGCAGCCTTAAAGCTGCCTGCTGACCAAAGGCCACTGAAAGCTCTCTCCTAAAGTATTTTTATCCTTTGGATTTTTATGTTCCCAAAAATATATTGAAAATACAGATTCATCCAAAGTATTAGTTTTGTTAATAAAATCCAGTTTTTGTTGTCGCTGTTGACAGTGAGCACAGAGAAGATTTGAAAAGTAAGTGGGGCCCAGACTGAAACAGAAGAAGTGAACTTCGTTCCTGCCTGTGCCATTTTTACCCTGGGTAAAGCCCTTTGTGCCACAATTCCCTTTTTTGTTTGTTGGACAGGGATGAGATGCTCCTTTGTGACCCCCACAGATCTCTGTGTACTCATTTACCTGAATTACAGCATTTCTGGGAGCTGTGTTGTTTTCTCTCCTTTCCCCATAGGTGGAAGGGCTTTGCTAAAAGCTGCTGTAATGCAGATAAACATGTGCAAGGCTATCTAGAATATAAAATCAGATATTGTTTTTCAAATTAAAGAAAGCCTGAAAATGTAGCTATTTCAATTTCAAAGTAATTTTACCCTGTTCTTGTGAATATTAGGGTTCCCATGCCTCAGTGGCCTCTTCTCATAGGGGCACCCCTGGAACCAATGCTGGTGACTCCCTGCAGTCAGTTCTGCTTATATTGCACAGGCTGCTCTTGCAAAAGAAATTGCTCAAATTTTCACCAGTTGTCTTTCATAATTTCTACTTCTGTTGCTTATCCACAACTTGTTCCAAGAACATTGGTTGTCATAAAGACATCAGTGTTAATTTATTTTAGGCAGGTACAGAATGTAAAAGTCAGCACTTGAGTGCTAAGGAAATGATGAGTTTGTTTTCTTTTACGTGTATATGAATAATAGATTTTTTATCTTAAGCACATCCTGAGATTAATGCACTTAAAATTCAGATTAGTTGTTGCCAAACTTAAAGTGAAAACCTTGTTTGTAACACCTGAAAATTCTCCTGTAAGGATAATTCCATGAATATGTGAAGTTTCAGTTGTGTTTGCCAAATAACAGTTGGAAAATATTGTAACGCTCTGCAATTAGTACTCCTGGATTTCCAACTCTTAAAGCATTTAATTATTAATATCCCCCTAAATTCTTTAAAACCTTAAATGTATCAAATATTAACCACTTCATAAAAATGCAGTCTAATGTTCTACTATGTTACTGACAATATTGATTTTTAAATACTATTCTCATGAATTTGTGGCTTGGGGAGTACAAACTGTGCTCAAAACCCTCTTCAGAGGGGATCCAAATGAAACTGTAACAACACTGTAACACTGGATTAATGGCATTTTAACAATAGTAATTGAAAGAATGCACATTACTATGAAATAAGTAAACTGTTATTGAGTCACCATTAAGATAATCTTTAATTTCTAGTAGGAAAATGTTTATAATGTATGTCAATTATAGATATGTTGTGATGTATGTTATTAGCAGGTTTTTTATTTGTAGTCATGGCAGAGTTGTTTGGAATTAGCACATTTTTTGTCTTTTTCTGGTGAAGAAATACTAAGTTTGAAAAGAAGTACAGTGTATGTCAAATTTCCAGCTGAGCCTGAAGTAACTTGATAAGAACTATAGAAAATTTCTTTCTGGTAGTGTCAGAGAGACTGTGGGAGAAGGTCCTGCAGTCCCAAGAGCACTCATAGTTACTTGGAGGGAAGGACACTCAGCATGTTGTACCCTCAAGGCCTTCACCATACTTCGTATGCTCAGCACTCAGTTTTGATTTAAGGATGGGTATTTGCTGCTGGGGTGGCTCAAATAACTTTGGACTGCAATTTAAACAACTAGAAAGAAAAAAAGATTGCTTAGGAAAACAAAAATAATTCTATTTTTTAATTGTCCAAAAGGGAATTAATATATACTGTAAAGTCTCCAACCTGTCACAGCTGGAATGACCAATAACAGCATCAGAAGTTAGAACGTGCCCAACCCCCTGGATCCCTGGAAGTGTCCAAGGCCAGGTTGGATGGGGCTGGGAGCAAACTGGGATACTGGGAGGTGTCCCTCCCCATGGCAGAGGGTGGCACTGCCTGAGCTGTAAGGTCCCTCCGACACGAAGCATTCCCTGATTTTATGATTTCCCCAATACAAGGCAGAATAACCACATCGGAGCCTGTTGTGCTTCCCTCAGTGTGGGGTGTAAGGAATTTCTAGCACTGTACTTCTCTGGAATGCTCTGTGTTAAGCATCCTCTTTTAAAGAACGGCCCAGCAGTTTGTCCCACTCATCTGTGGAGCACTTAAGGAAAAACCCCAATTGCTAAGAGACTATTGAGCAGCTGAGGCTGAAACAAGGTTTCAGGAGGGCTCCTGTCCTGGTGAGCACAGTGACATCAGCCTGTGGGAGAATGAAGGTCTCTTACAGTCCAGGACAGTGGATCCTGCCTGCTTGGCTTAGTGTTCTCCATGTTTTACTGCCTCCAGACCTCTCTTTTATGTCTTCATCTTGTTCCTGACACTGAGATAAGTATCTGTGTGTATATAAACGTATAGTTATGTGTTGTTGTTTCTTTGTTTTCTCTCCTTTCCACATGGTTTGGGGCTCTGGATCATGTCACATGAGCAGACATTAATGAATGTGAACGAGTGCCTAAACCCTGTGCACTTCACTGCACCAACACCCCTGGCAGCTTCAAGTGTTTCTGTCCACCTGGGCAACAGTTACTGGGTGATGGGAAATCTTGCGCCGGATTGGAGAGGGTGCCGAATTCAGGTGCCTATTACAGTAGCTATAACTATGCTCAATTCTCCCCTGGGAGAGACAACCAGCAACTGCAGCACTATTACAGGCACTCCTCAAATCTCTACAGCTCGTTCTCAGAGTATAGGAACAGCAGAATACCTTTCTCCAGGACTAGAAGGAACCTTAGAGAAACTTGTCCTGAAGGCTATGAGGCAAGAAATGCCCGATGTGTAGGTAAATGTCAGTCCTATCTATGCAACTCTGTTTTGGGCCTTACTTTTAGGTTACTGTGTGATCTCTACCAGGGGCTGAGGGTTTGTGGTGCTACAGTTGTGTTTTCTATTACCCTGGTCAATATTCAGAGGGTTCTGCATGTTCTGGTCTCTGCTGTCTTGGCTCACGTTGTAGCAAAAATGTTCTCAAACGTCCTTGTAATGTCCTATTTTAATTGTGCTGTTTATTACCTGTTTGCAAAGTATTTCCCTCTGTTATTCTCTCTCTCCTGGTCACACTAGCACACTTTGGTGAATCTTCTCACACTCCAAAAACCACCAGTAGCCCCAGTCTAGTCACAGTGCTTCTGTCAGACTCCCACTGGCAGCAGTAATCTGTGTCAGAAAGGTTTGGAATAAACATTTTAGCATCGAGCGTACTGGGGCCAGTGGCAGCAGTGCCAGAGGACTGTCAGTCACTGTCACATGTTTTAAATTATTATTATTTTATGTAAGAAAAGGGGTTGCAATGTAATTTGGTTAGCATGGAGAGACTGATGGTAAATAAACAAATGGGTTTGTCAAGGGTTGTGGCAATGACAGCACAGGCACTTCTCGTCTGAGGAGGAGATGGGCAGTTATGGGAACTGGGAAGCTCCACCCCTATTTTTTTTTGAAGGGGAGGGAATATTAAAAATGAGTTAATTATTGGAAATATGCTTTTCTTAAGCCAGACTTTGTCAAGTTAACTCATGTTTTGAGTCTCTCAAGCAAATGACACTTCCCAGTAGGCATGACATCCTTCCAGGTAAATAGGGATCTACAGCAAGGTTCTAGCAGCCAGGAGTACTGCTGGGATGATACAGCAGGGTGTAATGGTGAAAAACATGGATAGACTTTTAATTAATGAAAGTTAAGGATAGGCAGACATCAAACCTTGTATTTAAGCTATGAAGAGGTTTCAGTAGTCATATCCATGTGGATTGTTATGGTATAGGAGTTTGAGGGGCCCAGTAATACACTTTCACTGAGGGAGGGAAGGGTTAAGCTCAAATTTGGATCTTCATCCCAGCTTCCAGTTGGAATTAGTTAATATTCCATGAATATTAATAATATTGTTATTCCATCAAACTTTCATTTCATTGAATAAATACCTAAATTTTAAAATTACTGTTTAATATGAAAAATACCTCCAAATGATGCTTTTGTTAAAGAAAATTCTTTCAATAGACAACCATCAGGATTTGCTAACAGCACAGAGGTTTGTAGTCACATCTTTCTCTTCTCTGTTTTGCATTTTGATCTAATGCAACCCCTGTCAGTCAGACAGAGGGGAAGCAAAGGGCTTCCTTCCACTGATTCAACTGTGCAAGTCTGAACTACTTTACTGCTGTCCTGAACTAGGCAGATGTTACAAAAAGCCATTATAATTATAAATTATCTGTGTCTAAATCACACTAATGTGCTTTGAAAACTTTAAGTAATGTGCTCTGGTACTGGTGCTTCTGTATTTGAGAGGGAGATGGAAAAAAAAATAGAAGAAAGAAGAGCATTTAGTGACAGTCTTCCTAGCTACTGTAATTCATCCCTCTGGCATGGGTGAGGTCAGTTTAAAAGGGACACTGCTTTGACTGAGGAGGGAGTGACTGTAAGGAAGACTCCCCCAGTGACAAGGCTTCTTCTGGTGAGATAACGAGTCTGCGTGTTCCCTAAGCATGTTGCTTAACAGCTGATTATCAGGCAGCTCAACTGGCTTTGGGGGCAAGACTGTGTTTGTGTGACCCTGGCAGTGGGCACAGGTGGCACATCCCCCTTTCTCCCAGAGCTCTGTCTCGGGACTGCTCTCCTCAGCTGGGATCTGTTACAGCTGCTCTTCACCGAGGGCAGGAGCCCCTCAAAGCTGACTTTAGTGCCTGCAGATTTACAAGGAATGGCACAGGTAGGGGGAGAGGACACTCTAGTCTTAGATGTTCAATCCTGTCAGAAAAAAAGGATCCAGACAACTCCAACCGGCTCTGTCCATACACTTGCAGTACAGAAATAGGGAAAAAGTACCTGTGTTTATGGCAGGCTCAGAGAATGCTGAGGTGTTGGTGCTTCTCTCCGCAGACATCGATGAGTGTGAGAGCAGAGACACGTGTCAGCACGAGTGCAGGAACAGCCTGGGCAGCTTCCAGTGTGCCTGTCCCTCGGGATACCGCCTCATGCCCAACGGCAAAACCTGCCAAGGTATGGAGAGCCATCCCTGAAGTGCTCAGGGGGAGGTCTGCAAAGAAACCAGACACAAACCAGGCCTGGGACATGGCTAAGCCACCTCTCTGAATTGGTTATGTGAGAGTCTGCATTCAAAATTTCAAGTTTCAGAAGTTTATATATTTCACACTTTAATGTTTCATAAAGCATCAGGAAACTAGACAATTTCAACTTCTAATTCTCTGCAGTTCCCCTGTGACCTCACATTACACTTTGAGCTCCAAGCTCTAGGGTCAAATAGAGGCACATTCTGGGCTCTGCTCACCCTTTACCCACTTTGGTTTTCACCTTTTAGTTCTTCTACCAGCAGTTGATCCCTTGCATGTTTTTCCATCCAGATATTGATGAGTGTCTTGAAGAGAATATAAATTGTGGATCAAACCAGATGTGTTTCAACATGAGGGGAAGCTACCAGTGCATAGACACTCCTTGTCCACCCAACTACCAGCGAGAGCCACATTCTGGGTATGTTTTATTCTCAGGCCCTTCTCACCTGCCCCAAGCTCAGCTTCTTAACCTGAGCTTGTTAAAGAAGAAAATTTAAGTTTGCCTGACACCAGTAGAGCTCGCAGTAGCTAAAGGTAAGGCATTGACATAGGAGATCATAGAGTCAGAGGGTCCTGGGATGGTTTGGGTCAGAAGGGACCTTAACAAAACATCCAGTTCCACCCTCTGCCATGGGCAGGGACACCTTCCACTGTCCCAGGGTGCTCCAAGCCCCGTCCTTGGATGCTTCTGGGGATGGGGCAGCCACAGCTGCTTTGGGTAACCTCTGCCACTGCTTCAGCTGCCACGGAAGAAGTCCTTCCTAACATCCAATCTCAATCTCTCTAATGGCCTGACTTGCCATCAGCTTCAAAGCATCTGATATATTCTTTTAGTCATGAAAATAATGCTAAAGTTCCTGGTAAGCCTTGTTATTTCCCTGTTCTGGGAAAAAAAACCCCATATTGAGTTCTTTTAATCTTTTGATATACTCAAGGAAAAATAGGTTGTTTCATAGTCAGAAACCATCTTTTGTGATCAAACTCAAATACTGCAGTGATGTTTATGCTGACATGGGTCATGTCCTTTGACCTCCATTAGCACTGGCAAACTGCACTAGCGAAGATTTCCTGTTTTAACTTTTGATTAACAGAAGTAAATTTTATTCTGCCCTTCATTCCAAATTCTTTATTTTATGACCCAACAGATAGATACCTCAAATGGAGCTGCCCAGAACATTTTAAACTAGGTCTTCCTATTCTAGTGTTTAAGAGCACAGTCACTAAACTTAACCCATGGACTTCAATTACATCAGTGTAGCCAACATCTTTCTGAGATGATCCTGTGAGGCAAAAAGGGACATTAAACTGGGCCATAGCTCTAAAGGAACAATGGATGAAGAGTGCATGAGCACTTCTAGAGACGTTTTAATCTGCAAGAGGGTAAACGGGAAGAATTTCTCGTCTAAGACCTATCCCAGTACTTAAGATGCTGTGCCTTCTCCCTGGGCTAAAGTCTTCTTCTGCTTCTTCCTAGGTTCTGTCTCAAAAGCTGCCCGGCCAATGACCTGGAGTGTGACCTGAGCACCTACGCCCTGGAGTACAAGCTGCTGTCGCTGCCGTTCGGCATCGCTGCGGGGCAGGACCTGATCCGGCTGGTGGCCTACACTCACGACCAAGTCATGCATCCCAGAACCACCTTCCTGATGGCAGACGAGGACCCCGCCGTGCCGTTTGCCCTGAGGGACGAGAACTGGAAGGGGGTGGTGTTCACCACGCGGGCGTTGCGGGAGCCCCGGACGTACCGCATGGGCGTGCGGGCCCTGTCCTACAGCGCCGACGGCAGCGTCGAGTACCGCACCACCTTCATCGTCTACATCGCCGTGTCCGCCTTCCCCTACTGAGCGCCGGCCTGACAGCGAGCCCGCAGCTGAACCACGTTCCCCAGGGCCAGGGGGTGCTACCGCCTCAGCCTGATTGCTGCCTGCCCCACAGGGGGAACCACGGCCCTTCAAAGGGTGCTATGCTCTTTTTTCTTCCCCTCCTTCCTGGAGGCTGCCTCTCCAGTTCCCTTGATCCAATTCAAGAGGAAGATCCATGGCTTTGAGGATCTGTTACCACTTGCTTTATTTATTACACTGGAATAGTCATTTTCCACAGTACGTTCTGAAAACTAGCAGAGAAATCTATGTAGTCAAAGCAGTAAGCAAGGAGCAGCCTCCACTGAAAGTAACTGAAGAAAATAAACCCATAATTTCAAGCAGTCTACATGTTACGGTTGATAAATGTTTTAAATTTTATATCTACTAGATTTTTTTCCTTATCAATTACTCAATAGAATTAAGGCTGTGCTATACTATGTTGTGTGCTCAAACCCACCGAATGCCACCGTGCCCAAGGGTTGCAAATGCTGAAACAAATGACATTAAAGTTTGTTTGCAGCTAACAAATCTACAGGAGAATTTGGAACTGGTACCTTTGGTTTCCATGCAAGTGTAGAGATGTTGCTATTTTTTGGAAGAAAAAACCAACACAGCTACTTCTACTTTATAGAGCAGGTATTTTATAACTTGTTTTTACTCTGCCATTCTGGTATAGCCATTTATTTAACCCAAACCCATATCCACTGCCATACTCTCAGCTCAGTAAATGGTCTGGGGTTTTACGCACATGGAACGTTTTTCTCCAAAGGTGATTTAAGTTTGGTTCAATAATGTCAATACACTGTACACAAGTAATTTTGCCAAGATGTATTCTATTTTTATGGACGTGTATATATGTGGTTTTTCCTATGTGTATTTTCTATGCAGTATCTCAAGAGTGTTTTACAGTTAAGTTTGCATAAAAGGACAATGTCAATACGATGAAAATAATCAAAAATAAAGGTTCTCATCACCTTTGAGACTGCCGGGAGTTTTATCTTCAAAAAAATTCTTTTCCGTTTCTAAAGCTCTTGCCCTAAGTGCCAGGGGACAATGCAGAACCAGGGAGCAGCTCCAGCTCTTTTCCCTCTTCCTGGCACTCTGGTGTAGTAAGAGATTATCACCAGCTTTAAAGTATATTTTTAGCCACAGGGACAAATTGCCTCCCAATGGCATTCTGTCTCTATTCTCGTATATTATTAACTAACTTTAGACGTCCCCACTCATTGTGCCCTTGTTTTTTCTTCCCTTTCCAGTGCACCAAGTGCAATTGTCCTGCAAAACAAGGAGGACTTAAAATTACTTTGCACTTTATACAAATTTATATGAGTGACAGACTTCAAATTGAAGAGGTTTGCTTCTCAGAAACCTGACTTGAAAAATAAAAGCAGCTCAAAGAAGATAAATTCTATGAAAAAGACATGAGGGAAGGAGAAATGAGAGTAAGTTACAATAGGCACAGGTAATTCCCTCAATGTCTTTTAAGTAGGAGAATCAGATTGAAAGTGATGTCCTTAAGGGAATCTAACTCCACTCCCAGAACACAAAAATTTCCACTCTGACATATTTCGTGAGAAGGGAAAAAACCCAACAGAATTGACAGCCTTTAAAGGCAAATCTGACCCTGAAAGAAGTAATAGTCACTTACCAGATGGAAGCCACTTGATCACTGCCACAGCCATGGCTCCAACTTTGCTTTGTCATCCAGGCTTTCCAGGAGCCAGCTCAAGGAGGAGCTTCTTGTCCATGTGGAAGGTGTTCCTTACCCTGAGATGATGCCACAGGACTGAGGGAGCAGTGAGATGTGGGTCACTGTGAACCTGGTGGTTTTCACTCAGGCCCTGGTTGAAGGGAAGTGCTGAGTAAAGGAGAACTTGTGCTATGGCCTTGTCTTATTTGGACATCTTGAGCTGTGTTACAAATTTCTCTTCTGCTCTGTTAAAAAGATTGCAAATATGTTAAATTACATCTCAGAGCAACTGCACCTGCTGCAGCTCTACCTCCATGAGCTACCTGGCCCTGTTGCTGACAGGCTGGAAAAGCTGCTGGTTATCATTAGTTTTCCTGGTCTAACTTGAGAGGCATGGGGCTGGTTAGTACATGTGTATGTGCCCACATGAACTTGGGTGTTCGCTAAAGTTTAAAAATCCTGCTTTCATAAATCTGAATTTTAAATACAACAAATATTCTGCTGTGTTTATTACCACTTTGGATAAGGCTGCCCAAACCTTAGATGCAATTTTCCGTGTCTGAGGGCTGTACAATCACTTTGTCCAAGCCCCGCCGTTAGTCTGCAGCAAGATTTGCACTGTTAAAAGTTCACTGCCATCCCATAAAAGGCTGAAATGGTCACCACGTCATTTGTCACAAAACAATTTGCAAATGCCCTCCTGTCACAAACAACTAACTCTCTAATAACAGCATCGTAAGAGCAGTATGTGAGAATGTTCTTATTAAAAGACACCACACCACCAGAAAAATAATACTGAAAAAATAAAGGGAGGTCTTAGAGCAATTAGTGAACAGTTAATGCTCCACTGCTACCTTGGGCCTGTGCTACCCTCCTTCTGCATGAGCCCACTTTTCCCACTGCTCACTGGATTTTCTGGAGCAGCATTTTCTCCTGGCTCGATTATCCCTGAAACACTGTCCTGTGCCATGGGCTCCTGCTTCTGTTCCTGGGCCTCACCTCTGTGCAAACATAGCAACATTTCATTAACTACACTACCAGGATCAAACACACCCTGTGAGAGATGGCAAAAGAGGATTTATTTCCTATAGAGATGAATTTGTACGTAGAGGTGGTTTCAGGGTGACATCTGGTGGCATCCCAGCAGCTGGGCACACAAGTCTCCTGAGGTTTCACCTCCGGTTGGGCACACCTTGGATCCCAGCCACCTGCTGGCTGCAGCAGTGCCCAGAGCCCTCAGGCCATGTCTGTATTCCAGGAAAACATCTGCTACATCTCAGCCTTTGCCAGAGCACAACCAGATTCACTCTTCCTCCCAAAAACAATACTTTCTTGGGAAAGCCTAAAAGAAACTACGTGTTAAATACAGCCCTTCGCAAAACCCCGTGTGATTCCTTCCAAATCTAAGTTCTAGGAGAGGAATAAGGCAGGAAAAGGAGTTCAGGGATGAAACCAGGGCCGACTGGGGCCAGAAAGGATGGAAAATTCACAACTACCACCTGTTAAAAGGTGACTGATGCCCCTAATGCCAACCCCACCACAGCATCAGGTTTCTATATCTCACACCCACCATACAAGGCAGGTGTTCAGGAACCAGAGGCAGATAAGGAATGCCTGTCACACTTTGCATAGGGATCCAGCTTGCCAGCCCCTGGAGAGAGGAAATCAAGCCACTGGGGTTTTGTTTTCCTTCACACACTGCTTGAAGTAAAATACTACTACGTGGGTACAATAATGAGCCTGTGCTGGATGCACAGCACTGTGGGCTAAAGGGAGAACATGTCATCAGGTGAGATAGATGCTCAGCAAAGACCAGAGCAGCAGTGCGTGACTGGGAAATGTCTGCTTCCAAGTCAGATCCAGACAGTGGGTGCGAAACTAAGCCGGATGCTGAGTAATGCGGCTGTCATCGCTCATATCGGCGGGGCACTTACAGGCAGGACTCTGCCCTGGGGTCCAAGGGGGAGTTCTGGTGCCTTTTGACTTCAGAGGCATTTCTAGTTCTGGCAGCTCAAATCCAAGGTTGCTGCCAAAAAAACTCGGCACAGTGCAATAGTTGAAATCCATGGATTATTTTATGAGGCTGGAATCCCAGCGCCTCCCCCCACTGTTGCACACGGGTGGGAGCAGGAAACACAGCACCGGCTGTGGGATATCCCCGGCAGGGGTGCAGAGAAGGCACCTGGCACATTTCCAGTTACCCCATCAGGATATGGGATGTACAAATGTACGGATGGGCGAGGGCTGCTGGGCAGTGCCATGCTTTGTTTTTGCAGAGAATCCTGCGGGCAGATAAGGCTCCTCCAGCCTGGTGGGCTTCAGCCTCTGCTCCAGTGGAGAGCTTTGATCCAGCCCAAAAACAAATGGATCTCGTTGCCATCCCTCAGCCCCACACTGAAGTCTGGACACTTAAAGCACCTTCTTCACCAACATCCATTAATGCTGTAGAGTCTGAATGGCTTAAGTGCAGCTGTATTTCCTGACAGGAAATTGGACACATTTTCATCTCTTGCACATGCAGAAGTTTCCCATTCATGCAGAGCTGCTGCTCCACAGGAACTACAAGAACTCTTAGTAAATGACTTTATTTGCCCCTTGTAACCCTGGGCAGACTGAGAGGCACAGGCCTCTGGGTGTGAGCTAGGACAGCAAGGAAACACCAGAGAGTGCCAGCTGATGGCCAAAGCTAAATGGGACCTTAGGCATCACACCTCCAGCAGCACTGCACTAATCATGTCAACATCCAGGAGTGCATCCAGCCAGGCCCTCTGAATAAGGCTAAATGTGATCCTAGCTGGCTGCAGATTTTTATAAACACATTTGCATGTCTGGACACACTTAACACAACTCCAATCACTTCTCAGATCATTGGGTTCAGTGTTCACATCTTCAGTGCACAACTGGTGCCAGATTCTTCTGCTTGGATAAGTTTAGTGTTATAAAGGGAAGCAAAGGAGACTTGCTTACACATAAAGGCATATGGATAAAAAAGATGCTCTTTAGCACTAACATAGATTCAAATTATAATTTATGAATAGCTAAATGATGGGGGCATCAAACATTACCAAGCCAAGGGGCTGTTCAGAATACAAAGCAAGGGTTAAGAAGTGCTCTGAAGTGCAAGGAGACATGTGTCTGTTATTTTTCACTGTATGTAAGCACTCCACATCTCCTGTGGTTCTTGATAGCTTAAGTGGTCTTTCAATGCAGTGAGATGCAGCTGGCTTTCTTATTAATAACTTCTCATTGCTAAGGACTGAGATAAGCTCCCCTCCACACCTTTTAACAGCTTACTGCACAGAAGTCACACAAATCAAGTCCTGCCCTCCTGCTCAATCACAAGAAGTGTCTCAAGAACCCCTCTCATAGAGAACACCTGAGAGGTATCAAGAGATCTGCACTGCACAGCCCGTAATTCAAGCAAGGCCAAACTCTTGCTATGCAGAACTGTAGCAGAGCCACTGACAAAGTTGTATGTAAAAGCTTCAAAAAATGGATGTATCTAATTTGGGGTCTCCAGCTTCAGAGGCAAAACTCACCAGCATCCCTGAAGAAAAGAATCCCATGAGTATTCCCCATTACCACTGTCCCTGATAAACACAGTGGCGCATAAAAAAACCCCAGTTCCAAACAATATCAAGGTTCCTTCGCAGGATTTTAGCTGCATTGTCTCTGGAATCTGCTGATGTAGATTTTAAAAAGGAGGTTTGGAAATCTGGGAGAAGAATGAGTTCCCAAATACCACAAGAACAACTGGAGTGTGCCAGCTCTTCACATAAAGCAGGCAAAGGGAATAGGACTTCTCCATGTCTGGAGAGGAAAACGCAGAGTTCTCTGGTGCCACTGCATTACTGACTGAAATGGAAGAAGCAAAAATAACACGAGAAAACAACATTTAAACACACACTGAAGGGACTACAGAAGCCCCACCGATAAGCAGGGGAGGACAAAGCTTCCTTGCACCAGAACCAGACAGCTTCTGCTGAGATGTGCTAGCAGCTCCCATGCTCGAGAGCTTACGGGAAGGAGATGGGCTGAAAAAATCTGCAACAAAACCATCACTTCCTCAATTTCTCTTCTACTTAAAAGAACTGGACTTTAAATATAAGCCTTGTAAATAACTCTGATTGCATCAAATTTATTCATCCTTCCTCTTCTGTCTCATGCTTTCTCATCTGTCTGCGAGCAGAATTAGCTCACCAGTATTCACTATTTACCAACCCTTCAGGCCAGCCTGCTTTTCTCAGCTGCTGTGGCCTTGTTGAAAAGGAAATATTGCTGGTTTTCTTATTGGTTGCTCTGCAATGCTCTCAGTGATGCAGAGACTGATAGAGAACCTTAAGTTGGGTGTAACCCTGCAAAGCCTTTGCCAAAATATTACCGCTAACGTTTCACAGCTCATGTTTTGAAGATTTTTTGGATGCATAAACAATGCTGTCCTTTAATAGACAAGGCTCTAACACAGAAGTGGTTTGTGTTCACCAGCCCAAATGCACAGCAAGATAATATCATGGTGTTTTTACCACCTGTAGTAGCTTTACTACAGACAAGCAAAGAGCCATCAGCAATTACCAAAGAGCCACATCTAATGAAAGCCAGTCACAGCCTTGCTAAAAACCCCAACTGCCTTCAAATTGGACACCTCACCTAATCAAAATCTCTCTTAATCATAGAAAAGTTCTCACCAGATACTACAGGTAATAGCAAAAGCTGAGTTTTACTTAGAGCTGATGCAACCTGAATGGTCCTGATATAGATGTGAAAATGATAAACAGGACAGAAGGGCCCATTGCAGAATGAATTACCACAGCATGTAAAAACGCACCTGCAGACCAGCTAATGGAAACAGGCTGAATTTAGCTGAGGACCATCTTTTTGGAGAAGTAAAGCTGGTTTGGGCAGCCAGGTTCAGCAGTGAAGTTCAACACTGCAAGATTAGCCCATTTGTTTACAAAGTCCTGCTAGTTATCGAAATAAATCACACAGCACTGGTTTTGCTCCCACCTTGTGCACTAGAAAAGAATTAACAGAAAATAACAATCACCAAATCTCCAGCCTGAAACTGGAATTTAAACCAGTCATGCTAAAATCTGAGTCATTTTCATGATTTGGAGCCATGTGAGTAAACTGCTCATTTTCACAAGTTTTTGCAGTATTTCGACAAAGTACTTTGACCACCTAAAGCTGAGCTGAGAAAAACACGATGGATGTTTGTTCCACCTGGCAAACCACAAACTCTCCCACTTTTTTGTCATCATTTATGTCTTTCAACAAATGCTTCTGATACTCAGGTATGCATCCAGACAACATCTTCAAATTAGATATTTGGTCCCAAGTATGCTGAAGTCAGAGCTTTATGTACCTGAGCATCAACTTCTCAGCCATCTCTTAATGACAGCAATCTCTGACCACAGCAAATCCTTTTCCCCCCACTCACTGTAACTCTGAGTACTGCTACAAAGACCTTGATCTTAGTCTACTAACAAGCAGCTACTTCTTTCCCTTCAAGTCCTCAGCCTGTCTCTACTGCCAGGATTCAGCCTTGCTAGACTTTCAGATCTGTTTGCTCTTCCTCTCAAATTGGCCATTTTTTCACTTAGCAGGAGTTTGCTCCTTGCACAGAATCACTTCATTTTTTTCTTTCAACTCTTTTTCCAGAGTACTCCTCTGCTGGGATGTCATTAGAGATAAATACAAGATAGTGAAATGCATAACTACAGGAAAGGAATCCAACACCATTTTCTGTACAAGTCATCTAAAAAATTCATTTTGGAAGCTATTGAACACCTCCCAGTGTAACATCATGTTGGTAAACAGCACTTTCATAATGATTTCCCTTACGAGAGGGTTGGTTATTGAGCTGTTTTTCCCAGTTTTACAAACTCTGTGTCTACAGTCCAGATAAACTCCACTCCATTACACACAAAGGTGTGCGTGCATGGATTTTAAGACCTGTTCCGCAGTGTGCTCCTGGGGGACGGGCAGGCAGTTCCTCTGGCTCACAATCTTATATCGTATCTTACGAGTGGTGCACTGATATTTGCCCACTGATACCACACCAAAACCCATGATGGAGAAGTCTTCTTGAACATGACCACTGCTACCAGCAAACCAGAGCTGTACCTAGCAGGATTGACCGGAGCAGGCCTTGCTGCTCCACAGGAGGGGACAGTGACAGAGTAGTGGTGCTGAAGGAAGGACTCACTGGCATCAAAAGTCTTGGACTGCAGGTGGCCCAACGAGACTTTGCCATCAAATATCAGATGCTGCCACTTGCACTTGCAGGTCTCAAATGCTGGTCACAGAGAAAAATTCCCTAGGTCAGAGACATCCATGAAAAGGAGGGACTCAGCAGTACCAAAGCCCCGGGAGCCACAGACAGACCTGTGGTACATTTAAATCAGAAAGGGCATCAGGGCATCCACAAACACCGGCTCATGTTTACATGGTTACTTACACCATGCATTTATGGATTTAGTTCAAGTGGGAGCTGTCACCAATTCCTGACGACATCCTGAGCAGCTACTTAGAGTACATGAGCACTTATCAATTCCCACAGGCCCTCAGCACACTGGGACAACTTCAAATCAGAAACCAGAATTTAAGTCCATATTTGCTGAGACGGTGGACAGGTATTTTTTGTATATATAATTGGGATTTGTTTTGATTTTGTTTTGATTTTTCTTAAGATATCAGAACATAGAGCATGAAAAAGCTCTGCTACGTAGCAAGCAAGCCTGCAGTTACAGGTTTGAGCTTAGTTCTGAACTTCTGGGATGAAATTCTATTTTTTTCAGTATTGTGTCCAGCACAAAAGGAATATGTACTTGTAGTGTTTATAAGACTGTCAGCAGAAATAAGGTTATATTAATTACATATATAAAATGAGAGTTCATGTTCTCACACGGAGGTGGGAAATGCTCCCTATGGGTACCTGAACAAAGCATTGCATACACACCATGCACTCTTATTTTTTACAATTTCACCTGGAGTATTGTATCCTGTGTCCCCATGTTCCAAGTTAGCTGTAGATTCCCTTTAAGAGAGACTGACAGGAAAAGCAACCACTGCTGTTGTCTGAATGGTCACAGGTTAGATAGTCCTCTTCTGTTGATAGTGTTCTCAGAAGACAGAGATTTTAGGTTAAATCTGTTGTATTTTAACAACAAAAAAATCAAATATTTTAAGAATTTTAATTTCTGTGTCTGTAGCAGCTCTGATATGTCAGTTATTCAGTCAATTTTCTACTCCAGTTTTCCACAGATATCTTTTGTAAGTAAAGATAATCTTTGTTTGCATTTACTTATTATGCAGTGGTTGTTTATTTTTAAGCTGTTCTGGGCCTGCATTAAATACATTTAGTTTAACAAGATGAGCAACAGTACTTGTAAATCAGAACATCTGGAAATGCCTGCAATCTGCCAGACACTCTTGTGCAAGAGTAATCATTCCAAATAAACGTTATTTGCAAGGCTCTTTAATATTATGCCAGATAAAGTGATTATAAAAACGCAAAAAGCCTAAAAGGATGGGAGTAACATCAAATCCCTGAAATCATCACCAAGTGTCCGTATTTTCTGAAGTTCACATATGAATCACAAGCAAACTACTGTCCTGGCAGGACCCAAGGGTCCCAGAAGGGGAACATGCATGATGTTCACAAGGGAAAAAAAGGAAAGAAAAAAATGGAGCAAAACCTACAGATTATCATTCTCTATGGAGAACTTCATTGTCCAAGGGAATGTTCATAGATTGAGACAGTTAAGGGTGACACTTTTGAACTAAACTGCTTTCATCAACAAGTGCAGGGTTGGAATGGACTTCAAAAGAACATCAGCATGATCTTACTTATCATTAGGCCAATACCAATATTTCCTTCCATTAGGACATAAGTTATAAGGTTATAAGGAGGAACTAATGGCAAGTATCTATACTTTCTCACTCTTCAGTATTTAATTATGTGATTTTGCTACAAACTAGGCAAGCTGCTTTTAAATTATCTTGTATTAACCTAAAGTAGTGTTTCACAGAAATCATCTTTGTCACTGAGATGTAAGTTTAAATTTTAGCTTTGGTTTCAAAACTGGGTTAAAAGGCAAACTAGTACTGTGATCAAAATGCTCTAACAGCAACTACAATTATCTACTTAAACATTGCTTCTGAAACTAAAGACACCCAAAACAACAAACCACTGGTTGGGAAACACTGTTGAGCAGAAGGAATGAATATTTTTCACAATTTTATACACAGAAAGCTGCAGATGCTACACACCTTATCTTTTACAACTACTGGGGTGGTTTTTCTGACTCTTACTCTCGTCAAAATTTGCTTAAATTTCACAGTTAGCAAGAGAAACCAATAATTGAATGACAAAGCTCACAGAAGTGGAAGGAAAAATTTCAGAGGGGTTACTGAGGCATTCTCCCCTCTCACTCCAAGCCACTGAGAAAGCTGAAATTACCCCAGCAGAAGAGGGACTGAAGTAAAATACTGGGGCCATTGGCAGTTACTCTGCAGCACCAGGAAGCCGGGAAATGAGTGTTTTTGCTTCTCCATTAATTATGAAATGGCAAGATTTTACTGGCTGCCCAAAGAAGACTCCAACAGACAGCTGTGATACACAACTTAGTAAATGGAAATATATCAGATCCGTTTACAGTGAAGTAATGTCTCCAAAATAACTGTGCCTGCTCTACTGTCTTACAGCAAGAGTCTTCCAAAATCACCTCAGGTTCCTACTACAAACTCAGCTTCACTGCGCTCTTACAGCAATGCAGACTGAGAGGGCAGCCAGGGAAGGACACAGGGAAGGAACTCTGGCCACCGAGATTCTTCTCCCACTTTGTTCAAAAATGCATCCAACTCCCTCTTAAAACTCATTTGGTCAGCAGGCTGTTCCCATGTCTCAGTGACATAATGCTTAAGAACCTTCTAATTTCCTGCAACCTTTCTTACAAAGGGCTTAAAATGATTGGACTTTGGCTGCTGTTGCTAAAGGTTTTATTAAACTAAAGGTTCAAATAATTCTCTTCCTCTGGGTCCCTCAGATCGTTATTGCCTGGAGGTATTTACGCACAGAAATCAAAGCCCTTCTTTGCTAGAATTAACAAACTAAACTCCTCTGTGCTTTCCTCTTGCATCTTTCCATTACTTTATTTATTATTGCAGCCTCTTCTCATTTGTCTTACTTTCAGTACCTTGTGCTCAGGCAGCCAAAGCTGCTCACAGTATCCCGTATCAGTCTAAAAATATTAACCAAGCCCCACGGTCTGCTTTCCCTGAATCCAGGCCCCTGAATTTCTGAACCGTGCTGGTCTAAATGTCACCCGAAGAGTTTCAACAGCTTGTCACAATAATGGGGCAGTTTTATCTGGCCACACAGTGAAGTTCACTGAGTAACCCGAGCCCTCAGGAGCAGAGCACCAGGGCGTTGCCATGAGGTAACACAGAGTCATCAGCCCCAGCCGGAGCTCTGGAACAGAATGTTACGAATATAACATCACCCCGAAAATTGTGCCAAACTTCTGCAATCCTTGCAAATTCCACAGCCATCTCCCCCACCCCCCCCGGATTCCCAAAGACAAAAACACTTAAGCCTATCTGCTGGCAGGCAGGGCTGTTCCCGGCCCCTCCATGAGTGAGTATTCCAGGCAGTGCCTGCTGCCCACGGCCTGGTAGCTGCTCACTGACGCCAAATCCTCCTGCTGCTCTCACATCCTGTGTCTGCAGCCCAGCCCATTCCCATCAACGCCCCACCGGCCAAACAAACCAGCACATCATCTCCACCAACACTGAGGAACTCACTGAGCGCCCAGAGCCTCTCAGTCTCTGCTTACGCCTTCCAGCATCTCTTTGACCTTCACTGCCCAGGGTCAGCTTGCCTCCTGCTAAGTTCTCATTAATGCCATATTTAAAATTCACCTGAACTGGCCCCATTTCTCACTGGATCTAATAATGCAGCTGGTTAAAACACAAGGCCACCCCCAGCACGGTGCACCCTCTAGTCACCTGTATTTCAGTAAATGAGGTGAAGAAAAAGGGCTCATCCCATATGGACACCACCTACAAACCGGGATAACAGTGCCAGTCTGCCCTTCATGTTTTCCACATCACGAATACTGGAAAGAAACACCACAACCATCTTAGCAAAGCCTCAAGACAATATTCAGGATTTGTACGTATTCTGAAACCCCTGTGAAACTCCTGGGAATTTAAAAGCATCCTAAGGTTTAAAATTTATTATACACAGATGGAAAAACAATGCTTGGATGTTTTGTGGCTTTTCACTTAGAGGTAATAGGCTGGAATACATTCCAATAACATCTATTATTTTATGTATGTATTTTACTGATGTAAATAATAAATTTAGGATATTTTCCTAGTTAAATGATCCTTTCTTAGGATCATTTAAGTGACGACTTGTTGCAAGGTCCTAAAGGAAATATTTATCATCGCATTTATAAAGTACTTCAAGTAACTGAGTTTTCCTATTTGGTCTTCACTCTGGGCAAAACAGGCACAATTAATATTCAAGCTTCATCAGAGCTTCACATAAGCTTGGAAAAATATCCTATATTATCTCTGTTCTATTTCAGAAATAAACCCCTTTAACCTAGCCTATGCTCACAGCTCTAGTATTTTTATATAAAAATCACTGTAATGCATTAAAAGTAAGCATCAAATGGATTTGGAATTTAAATACTTATGTCTGATATCTGAAACACTTTGCTTATAAAACTAATTTTACTCAAGCCAAAGTCACAAATGTGTCTTTCTCTAGGCTAAATGGACCTAAAAAATATTCACAGAAACAGATGAGAGTATGTAGCACATTAAGCCAACTGAAAAAGTCAAACATGCCCAAAACACAAGGAGAAGCATCTTATTTCTATTTATAATTTAGATCTTTCTAGTTTAAACTCATCTCATACCTTCACACGAAAACAGGTTTATTAAGATATAGTGTTTTCACAGGAACTCTTTATCTGCAAATAAAAGTTGCATCTTTTTGGGCATCCTGAAATTAATTTCCTAGAATTTGACAGACAGCCTGCAGTCCCACTGCTTTAGCTTCTCCATCCTTACACCTTTTCCAGCAATTCTTCCTCTAGTAGATGTCAATTTTATGGATTCTAAGGATCATTTTGAAAATGTGGTGTTCATATCACAGTTACATCAAATTACTTTAACGTAAAAGTTAAGCTGAACACTTAGAAGGACTTGCTGTTCTCCTGAACACACTGGTGAGTTTGGAGCATATCCTTAGTTGGAATGTATGATATATTCTTACATACTCTTGAAGAATTAAGGAAAAAAAAATAATTAAAACATCAAGAGATCTGAATTTCCAGACCTTGGCATAAAAGACTGAGCAAGACACTTCCCTTTCCAGCTCCTTTTCCTTTCAGTGTATTCAGGACAACCAAGAACCCTTGCTCAGGTACCAGGAGAGGACCACTGCAGGATGTTTCTTTGGGCTGTTCTTCCTCATGTGGCCCCCACATTGATCTGAGAGTTCATTTTCACTGCTATTTCACATCACTGTGTAGTCACTAAGCTCCTGTGGGGCTTTGGCATGCTGTTACACTGAGCTTTCCCACAACTTGTGTCTGTCCATCCTGCTCATTTCTCACATCCTGCATTTAACAGCAACAAGAACTGGGCTGAATCATTTACTGAAGCACAGGCAGAGCACGGCCTCTAATGTTCATTGTCAGTATTTTGGCACATGCATCTCCACTCCATGCTCAAGGTTTTCACTCCTCAGCAGAAAAGGAAGCACTTGGCAATGTCATTTTTCTTGTTTGGTCCGAAAAGCACCTTCCTTTTCCTTTGGAAGAGGAGAAGCTTGTAAGGATGACCTGCTACTTCCCTTAAACACCTTCTCCTGGCGTGTCCCTTACAAATGCACCTCCCTCCTCACGTCGGAATCTAACACCGAGAGCCTGTTCTGATCTTTTGCGATAAGAAAAAAAAAATAGGTAGATTCCTTCTCACTGTCTATGCTGAAAAGGGAATCTTCACAGTCCAGCCAAGGGAAATAGTCTTTCTTCAAACTAGGCTTTTATTGCAGGCTGATATTATCTATAAACCTGTCAGCCCATCAAAGAGTAATGCAAACTGCTCGATTCTCTGCTGGAGAGATTTTCTTTTTCTTGCAGTCCTCATTACAGGTCAGAATCCCTCAAAAAGTTGAGTTAAAGAGCCATCAGCACAGAGAACCCTGTGACAGAAACAGAGCAGACCGTGTTTGGTGACACCGACTCATTTTCAGGTGTCAGTTACAGAAAATAGAGGAAACTGTTGCCAGACTTTGGTGTTCCTTTTCTCTTGACAGTGATGCCAACCAAGGTGCAAAAGCCTGCCAGATGCACTTGCACTCCCATGCTGTGCCTTGGGGAGGAGAAAGGTGTCTTTTCCTGTTGCTGACTGGTGATTAAATGTGTCCCAGAGCACAGCAGTTGATAGCCCACATTCTTCTCCTAGACATGCATCATGTTCATAAATTCTCTAAGGGGGTGAGTGAGCTGGGATGGAGAGATACTTCTGTTTTCTCTTTCTGGCAACATTACAAGGGTTTGCTCCCTGGCTGTTATTAGGGTTACAGCTTGTGATGGGTTTAGTCTAAGCCCTGGTAGGATAAGTAATACCAATAACAGCAATCAATAAAATGGGGTTTTGACACTGTAGCTTCCTAAATGTTAAACCAGAATATAACATAGCCATCTATCCACTAAAAAATACTATTACGTATTTAAATATCACATATTTACAGCCAAAGGTTGACATCAGTACAAATTATAGCTCTGTAAAGTACACCAGAAAACCAGCCCTGGGACTTCAAACTCTAAACACAAAGACAATCCCCAGTTAAAACTGAGACATGTCAACGGCTGAAAACCTGTACCAGAGAGGGCTCCAAATTTCATAACCCTAGTTTATAGCTTCTAACCCTGATCTTAAGTACCAGATTAGATTTCTCCTAGCTCTAATCCTATCCCTGCAATCCCCAGATAATGTATATATTGCTGTGCTGAACTGTTAAATCCAATCTTCCTTATAGGCAGAGATTAGTCCCTCTATAAAAGTAAAATACATGGCTGTGGGTTATGTCTGCTGACAGTTTTTGGGCTGTAGAAGACTACTGACTCCAGCCCACATCCTTAGGCTAACCTCAATAACGAGGCTAATCCCTACAGTAACACGTGAAGCAACTGAAACACACAAATCTCTGAAAATTTAGGCTGAAACTGAAATGTATAAATTGAACTTTAATGAAATACACTGAAATGCTTTTACTAAGCATATACTAAATGTTAGCCATAAATCTTAAAATCGTGAAGACCCCAAACTGAGTTTTACTGTGGAGATCAATGCCTATGATAACGCAGAAGGTAAGACCTTTGTCAGTCCTCAGCCCTCCTTTTAACCTCTTAGTGCCAGAGCTCCAACACCAGAAACCCTGACTGTGAGCCCAAATAAATGTTTAGTATATATTGATCAATCCCTACAGTAAATGAGAGCAGAAGGGCCATGCCAGGCACCTCCCTAAAACTGAACACCACAAAGTTGAATCACTGACTTATAATCTAACTTTAATTCAAACCTTAAAATTAATTTGAAGTCTAGAAGGGGAATGAATCATTTAAACAGAAAAGCTGCCAGCCCTTTTTTAACTCCTTGGGCTTTTAAAATCTGCAGAGGCTCATCTTTCCAAAGCTTGACCTTGACCCCAACCTCCAGCATAGTCACCCCTCAGGAAGGATACGGGGACTAGTTCAGATCCCCAGCCCTAACAGCTGTGAGTGCTGGAAGTCCATGCTGTGAAGGAGAACTGTTTAGGAGAGGTAAGGAACTCCCTGCCAGAAGGGAGCTCCTACCACCCATGCTGGTGCCCTCGAGAAACAGGTAATTACATGGACTTTCAGTTTTAGATTTCTAAAACCTAATACTCAGTTCTAACCCCAGACTTAATTATAGGCAAACAGAAGCCAATGCCTAGAAATTTCCTGATATATCATAAAGATATTTGGATAACAACTACATCTTAGGTTTTTTTTTAAATTTTATTTTCCCTTATCAGATCAGGTCAAGAATTTTGCCTTCGCTGCAGATCATTCCCGCTTCAGATCAGCACTGCACAACCTCTGATATAACATAGCCTTGCTGAATAATTTACATATTTGCCATAATTTCATTTGTAGACAGAAAATTCCTGTTATATTTGAAGTACAAACTCAGAGCTGCTGAGCCTTAGTGCCCTGCTTGGAGCTGCTGCAGTCATGCTGTGGTTGTGCAACTCTTGCAGGAGGTCTCAGAAGAAAACTGATTTTTTAGAGGCAGAGTTCATGTTGAAAGCATTTAAAAGAGAATACAGCAATTTCAAAGGTCATTGAAACTGAAGGGGAAATGAACATTTTCTCATGTTTTAAATACCTTTACCTCTGCCAAAGAAAAGGCGATTTATCATGCTGAGACAATTCACTCTGCCAAACACCCAGGCAAGCCTTGTTCACTGTAGGTGTCTTTTAAACAACAGAATCTGATTAGACAGAAGGATTGAACATTTCAGAGGAATAATTCAGATTCTTGTAAAACAATTTTGCAGTAAGAAAAAAAGCAGGTTCCACGAGCCTCTGGCAGCTTCAACCAAAGCTTTCTCCACTACCATTAATATACAGTACTCAATACTGCCAGGAGAGTTTTTTGTACAGGAGCTTGTTATCTGACCTTTGAGACCTTCCTGTTGAATGTACATCAGAAGTTACTACTCAGTTCTCACTCTGAAGCCAAGCAACAGCAGAAAAGTTCAGAAAAAGAAAAACTTCTTCTCAGAGCAATATACAATAAAATCTACTCGTCGCTCTTCTGTACAATTATGCTGATCCAGAAGGATTTCCCCACGTTCAAACAGATCATTTTTGCTTGAGTACATTAGAAGTCAAAGCTTTGAAAATGTGTTAAAAGAATTATTTATAGTAGCCTGAGTGTGATGTCTAAGAAAGATGATTCTTCATGTTACAAGAAAATTACTTCATACGACGTCTGAAAAACCCCGTCTGACACCTTTTCACTGCTCTTTTGCCTAACTGAGGGTGTTATTTGTCAGCCGTATGAAAAGTGGTGACTCTTTCTGGGAGCCTCTATTAATTGTCCTAAAGGGGTAATGACGTAACTAAACTGAAAGAATTGTCTGCATCTTTCATTCCCAAGATCCCCAGGAGCCAGTGCTAATTCAGTTCCTGCTGCTGAACTGAGAATTCTGGTTTAACTGATAAACATAATTTCTTACATTACAGACAGACATATATAACTTCTTGCTCTCCTACATTTACCTTTCTCATGTATTTCTCATGAAGAAGGATTTTCTTCATTCTTCTTATCCTGGGCCATTCTTCGCATCAATCAAATGTTGCTTGACTTTTTTTCTTCCTGTAGGTAAATCTCTTGTTTTCTTGCAGCTATGATTCAGTAGAATTAGTCCATACATTATATGAATAAAAAAGAACAAACAAAATAAAATATATTTCATTTTGTGAGACATTTTTTATGAAACAGTACTCTCTTTTATCAGCTTTCTATATTCAAAATAGAATCTGATAACCATTTCATATGGGTTCAGGTTCAGAGAGGAATAATTCCTATAGGGGGAAAGAAAGAGAAGTTGAACATTTCTTATTTAATGAGGTCCTGTTCTGCCAGACATTCCCCAAAAGATTTTTCCCAGTAATCTTCTGCCACTATAAGTCTGCCCTGGTGTATGAATCAGAGCACAGATTCCACATAAAATGAAGTTCCAATTCTAGCACAAATAAATCCATGCTCTAGCTTTGGGATAAAAACCTTTAAAATTATTTTAGGGAAACTTGTGAGGACTCACTGAAAAATATTATGACAGCTATAAAGTGATGTTCTTACGACCAAGGCTCCAGAGAAGTCAAGTTACATCCATAGATGTAACCAGCCAGCGAATCTGCTTCTCCTCCTCCTGCTCTTCAATATGTTCAGAAATGTCTGCAGCTATACTGATTTTCAAGGCTCTTCTGGAATAAAAAGATTTCTGATACTACTATAAAAATAACACAAACCTGTGGATTCTATCCCTCTTCCACCTATCATTATGGGCTCAGCTGATATCTCTGTGAGGACAAATATTATTTCTAAGTCATATTTTCCTCTCTACTTCTTACTTTTAAAAATTTTCTCACCTTTTTCAGAATTGGAAATACAATAAATCTATATTTACATCAGCTGGATGATGTATGTGAGCATTTTGAGCCTTGGTACTGCAGAATTCATTGCAGTACTACTGCTACTCGTAAACCATGGAAAAGCAAGGGTGTTAATATTCCTCTGTCTTAAAAGCCAGACGTGCTCTTTCAAATTAACTTTTTTTTTTTTTTCTTTTTTTTTTTTTCACAGTCAGATAAAATATGCCGGTGAAAGGTAGCCAGTGGATGGAAGAAAGTGACAGACTGTAGAAGGCAAGACAAGGAAGAACCTTTGATCAATTATCAGTTGTCCCAGAATTGTAATCCCAGGCCCTTCCCACGTGAAGGCTTCCACCTCCTTTACACCATTCTCCTTCCTTGCTCTCTCAAGACCACAACCCTGAAATCTGTCAGTCCTTCCTGCAAGACCAAAAGCTTTCTGTGATTCTTCATAATTTTTCTCAGTAACTCTAGTGAGACGTCCAGCACTGTCATTTAACTTGCAGTTACATTCCTTCTACGATTCCTTTTATGTTAAAAGCGAAATAAGGGTTCACTAATCAGTGAATATTTAACAGGCCAGCACTACTCCAAATACCTTTTCCCTTTCCTCTTGCTCATCTCAGTTTCTCTGTATCACTTCTGCTGGGATCCCCCAGCAGCCCTTCCTGAGTCCTCACGGGGACTCAGAGCACCCAAGGTAACTTAGTCTTTGTCTGAAAATTGCAAGATATTTTGAGGATCCTGATGGGTTTACAAAGGGGATCAATGATGGGACTGAAAAAGCAGTAAGGCTTCTGTCAGAGCAGGCCCAGATCATTCCAACAACTGTTGGCTGGGGTTTCACTGACTTGTATTTTCCATGTGATCCCGGTGGATACCATCACATCCCCAAACCGCTATCATAAATGTGACTGACTGAGGAACTTGTGGAAAAGCCAAGGCCTGAAAAGGCACCCCCAAGGTCAGAGGCATCAGCATAAGGAATCTGTTCATCCAGAAATAAAAAATAACAGCAATAGTGCTGTAACTGGGGTCATCTCAGTACATAGGCAAAGCAGGGTTTGTAAAGAAAGGCTTTTTTTTTTTTTACCTTTTTTTTACAAAAATGCGATCTACTAGTGAAGTTGGAAGTACAGATAGGATTTTGGATACACATGCTGAGGTTTGATGAAGGGTTTACATTGCCTGAAAGCCTTGCCAAATTAAATGACTGCCCTGTTGTTATCTAAGTGAAGCAATGAAAATCAGATAAAAAATAAGGTTCTCTCTTCTTGAGTGGAGTGACTAACCACAATACTACGTCCCTTGTGCTGCTTTAAGACAAATTTAAATGCTGGTGAAGCCATACATCCTTATTTACTCATCAGGAGTGTAATGAGTCTTGTTTCCCTAAAGGCAGCTGAAATCAAAAGAAGGAAATGCAACATTTTTTACTTTCCCTGTGTTACATCTGTGTTTGGGATAGAGCTCGCTCTCCCCTGTCCATGCGGCTGCCTGCTCCTCTCCAGGCCCTTCTCCCTGGCACTCCAACTCCAGCACAGCAGCAGGAGCACACTCTGCCCAGCACGTGTGCCCTGAGCGCTTTTCTTGCCACCTCCCAGAATCCATAACAATAATTTAAAGCAGGATTTCAAAATCCATGCCTAAAAACAAAGGGAAAACCAGCAAAAGCTGGTCAGGATCAGCCCCCACCTGAGTGTTGTCTGACCACCCATATCAATGCCAAAGTGACACTACAACTTAAGGGTGTCTTAAGTGCTCTTCACAGCCTGTTGATTCACTTATGAAATTCTTTTCACTCAAACTTTGCAACCCCATGTGATCTCTAACAGCCCAAAACTTTAATTCAGAAGAGAAATGAAACAATGCAATCCTACCAAAAGGAACATCCATAACACGATGTAGCAGCCAGTCACTACTACCCATATTTCAAGTGCATATGTATCTAATTGTCCTTGTATGACTCAGTTGAGCCCTGGCATGTTAATAGAAAAATGGTAATAACTTTGATCTTCTGTTTCTTTTTATTGAGTCATGTATATGTATATATCTACACACACACACACATACATACATATATTCACCTCAGGGAGCCAGCCAGTGTTAACTGGGACTCACAGCTGCACCAGCTGTGAATTGATGGAAAAGACAACAAATCTCCTCCGTATCATGGATCTCAAAGTAAGGATACAGTCAATAATTTACTTAAACGTTTTGCTTGATCAAATTATAAATTAAGTAAGTTATAAGGATGTCACTTTTCCTAGAAAACCTCTCATCACGTCGATCTTATTTGGCTACTCTAACAAGTACTTCTTCCCCAGACTTTAAATAATCATAGACAGGCACCATTCTACCCAAGCCAGGGTTTCTTTATCAAGCTTATAGTCCACTACAGCCCTCAAACTCTTATTACAAGACATGTAATATACATTTCCTTCTGTGTATGACCTTGAATAAACTCCACAAAAACTCAGTCTCCCCTTTTCAGCAGAGTAATAGTTACTCCATTCAATTGGAGTAAATAGTTATTCCATTTGCACTCAATGCAGAAAGACTGAATGAAAATCTCTCTATTGTGATAATACAGAAATTAGAAATTCTAACATAAAAATGCTAAAGCTGTACAGTCAATGAACCAAGTGAGGGAAACATTCAAACACATGTTTAAACTCACTCCTGTTCTGCATTATTTTCCTGAAGAGACTCATTCTCATTTGAAGTCTTTTCCTCAACTGAGATCAATATGTACTATACCATATTTATTATTTTGGGTTAACAGAACTGCTTCGGGACTCAAGTAATATCATAAAAGAGAAGTATTGAAGTTCCCTGGCCTTTAGGATAATTTCTGAATAAAAAAATCTCTCCCAAACCCAAGAGTCAGGACTATTAAAAGTTTCAATTAAAACCTCCTTTAGCTCTGAGAGTTACAAATGACCATTTCTAGTATCCTGAATCTGGAACCAAGGAACACAAAGACCATTAAAACAATTAAGGGTTCTTTCATTCATTTTCAATGTCTTACATATCATTTGTTCAATAACATTGATATTTGACTCAATTCTTTGATTTCTAGCCAATGCCTTGGCAGCATTTGCATTCAGTTCAGGAAAAGTACAAAATATTAAGTGCAAGTGGTGAATTACTTATGTCTGTACGAATTAGCTCTCACAACTTTTTTGAGAAGATACACCATCAGTAGCAGATAAAACTGCACAATTTCAGGCTACTGTCACCTAAGCTCCATTTGACAGGAAAGAAAATACACTCAGCATTTGTCTATGATGATTTTTTATTGCTCTGCAATACTCTCTAATGCCTTCCAGCTGCATTGAGGACAACTTGTTCATTTCACTCAGTAATCAAAATGTGTTTTGACTAGTAAGTCCCTATTTAGTTTTTCTGTAAACGTTTTTCTTAATGGGAGTATTTTCCAGATGTTGTGTTAGTCTAGTCATCTGGGCCCTCTTCCAAGCCCTGTGGAAAGTTTGCTGTCATGAGCTGTCATTGGCGGTGTGTTTAACAAGCTGCCTAATTACCTGACCCCAGCACAGTTCCAAAGCAATATATAAGGATTCTGGAACAGCCCTGGGAGCAGGCACACTCTCTGCTAGGTAAGTGCTACACCTGTCTCTACCCAGAGCTCTTCTTTGAAAGGAAAACAAGGAACTGGGACAGAAAATACAAAGTTTTCCTTTTGAAAGAAGATTTACTTTTAGCCTACTTTTCCGTTTGACATATTTCAATGCTAGGTTATGGTTTATAAAATTATGTTGTGAATAACTAATGTTCTGTTAGTATTTGGTTTTATTATAGATTTTTATTTCTTTTTTATTATAACTTTAAACATTGTTGTGCTGAAGTGTACCCATGTTAGAAGATGACTGTGATTGTTGCCTTCATGTAATAGAATTCTGCAAAAAACTATTTCTATTACTTGTTAATAAGGAATTTCTATAGTCTTACTACAAAATTTAACAGCTATTTGACTAATAATCAAGAGGGAATTTATGCAGTAATTCTAAATTAGCAATTTGTCCTTGAACTGTTTTATTATTTATTTTATGTTTTTATCAAACTAGTGTTATATATGAAGATATGCACTGCATTTTTTAAATTATGAATTAATTGAATTGCGGATAGTGATGTGAGATTATTTCTTTTTAGGAATGATGTCATACCTGAAAGTTATGATCATATGGAATGTACTTTGCTTATCCCTGGTGGTCCTTTCACTGTCCTTGATTCCAGAAGTGTCTTCTCAAGGTACTGTAACACAAAAGGAGGGAGCTGAAGGGAGGATGTCTAGGAGTATGTGTCTGACACACATTAAGAATGTTTCAAATGCATCTTCATAAAAATACTAAGGTCTAGAACTTTGTTCAGACAGGAAATGTGATTCTGTCTTATCATCACTGAATATTTTCATAAATAAATTTTGGTGTAGCATGGTCCTCTTTTTTTGAGGAATAACGTAAAAATATAAACATAATGCAAAATGTGTATGAACCTACTACTTTTTCTGTAGACATAGTCTACAGAGTCTCTTGCCCTAATACTGACGTATTTAGCCCTAGTGATTTGCAGTTTGATTTAGGAAGAATCTAACATGACAATATCCACAAAGGTTGGTTAGAAATATTTCAGTAAGTTCAGGGAAAGGAATGCCTCTACCTTGCTAAGTGATTTGCCATTAAATGCACCATTATTACACCACTGAGGCAAATTTGGGGAATTATTTGTCTAATGATACAGATTTGTATTTACTCTCCAAGCTCTGTAATTGATTCCTAACTAAAGTAGCACTGTTATGGTGAAGCGGAACATGCCACCTGGCAAATCCTGTGCTATTGCAGTTCTCTGGTAGCTCCCGAATTTTCAGGGGGATAACACTGGGTATTACTTCCTGGTCAAAAATGATTTATTACTATTTGATAAGCAGAAGGCACAATGACGTGTATCCAAGCAGCTCCTCGGGGCACACCCCATGCCAGATGTGACCTTACACTGACCCCTTGATAACTGATGCCTTCCCACCAGTTTCAGCAAAAATCAAGACTTTTGTCAACAGCAACCAGGACCATTCAGGCATTTTCCTTACAAGTAGCTCTGTAACTTACAAGTCATAAACTTAAAAGAAACAAATGAATGAAGAGGTATAACTACTGGACTATTAACTATATTAACTTCATAACTATTGGTCTTATTTTCTTTCCATAAAGGAAGAAGGGTTCAATATATTGGGCATATATCCATAAAGGAAGATGTCCATCTTGTCTTTTCAACTGCTGTATTAACAGCCCAGTAACTCAAGTCCAAGTTATCCCCTAGTTCCACTTTTCCGTTTGTAGCAAAGTGGTAACAAGCATTACAAGTACTTGCTGAAAATCACAGTATATGTAACAGATGTAATTTTTGTTATCCCATGGTCTTCCTTCACACACACACGTGGAGTGTGTGCTGTTAGAAATTGTCTTTGGTGTTGTGTTGTGTTACATGTTATTTCCTTGTTGTTCCTCAGTGTTTTAGCTGATTATGTGTTTGAGCTTGCTGATTGTTCAGCTTCTTTGTTTGTATTTAGGGACGCTTCACTTGTGGTCCTGCATGTTTCATTTCCAGAAGAAGCTGTTAGCTGGTTGTGTTAGCAGAGATTTCACAGAGGAAGGGGAGGGTTGCAGGGTGAATATCTGATCTGGCAGCAGAAGGTAGCAAGGCACTGCTGAGCTGGAATGCTCAAAGGTTAAAGCAAGACAGCTCCTGATGTCTTGCATTACCACCTGTTATCTGCACCATTTCTTATTATCCAGCATTTCCCAGCAGTCTGGCAGCAAAGCCATTGTGGGATGAGCTTTTCTGTTAGTCTGCTAGTAAGTAATCTCCTAATTAACAAACTGTGTTTTGCAGGAGTTGCAGGGCTAGATCCCAACTGTTCTTAATCCTAGAGCTGATACCAAACTCATCCCTGATATCAGAGAAAAAAATATAGCGTAGGGAGTAGGCAGATTTTGAAACTTCCAATAAAAATGGCTTCAGGGAGCTGTATTTATTATAATAGTGCTCTCCAGTTTGCAAGCTAACCTGATTAGATGGGTTATTAGGAACAGCATTACCAACAATAAAAGTCAGACACCTAAGGGGTCTGTCAGGTATGGGTGTGCAGAAGCACGCCGATAACCGTACATAGGGCAAATCAAGTTGGAGAATAAGTCAGCAAAGTTGATATAATGCCTAAGGGGCTAATTTGGATGCCTGTGGTCATACTACAGAACCAATCCTCAAGGATTCCTTAGTTTTCAGGAGAAACGGGATAAGTTAGCTCAGTGGAAGACCCCTCTAACCTGAACGCATGCTGCTGCTGGTCCTCAGGCTAGCTCAGAGCCAACCTCTGCTCCCCACATCTTCAGGAGGGGTCACACCAGGCCCTCAGCTTCTGCAGTATTGAGTGAAGAAACCACATTCTGTAGGAAAAAAAAGAGAAGCTTTACTCCTTTTCCATTCAGCATTTCCTTAAGGACCGTGTGGTTTGGCAACGCTTACACCAGTGTTGTATGATTTTAGATGTATCGAGCTGTACAGGGAGATGTGGGGCAGGGTATTCTAGACAGCATGACTGCCAGTGTGATTTTAACTGTCACCACTACATGGAGTGCTGCCCTGACTTCAGGAAAGTCTGCATAGTGGGTAAGTTCCCAAGCACAGCCAGTTCCTCTCCTCAAAATTCCCCTCCCAGCTCCTTACAACACCAGTGTCTCCTCTCTGAACGCTTAAATGTCTGTTGGTTTGCTGTCTTTGTTCCCTCTCATACATGTATTATTGTCCCCCTCAAAAACTCAGGATAACCTCTTGCAATCCAAAGAAAATTGTGTATCCACAGGTTATTGCCAGGCAAAGAATTTCGTTTTTTCACAAAGGCAGAACTGGGCAAGATGGGCAAAAACAGTTTACTGTTTGTTTTCTACTCCTTAGTGCATTTGTACTGTATGTGTCTGTCCCTCATACAAAGAAAAAAGTGGTAAAAGCCAATTCAGGGTTTTGCAGAAAGAAATTCTGATATATTCCAACTCAAATATAAGAGGTGTGGATGCTGTGGGGTCTAATCCAAAGCCAGGGTGTCCTTCCATGGACAGAAATTGACTCTGAATCAGAACCACATCCAAAGTCTACTGGAAAAGATGGTTGGATGAGTTATGCTTTATGCTTTATTTATAGGCAAAACTGTTTTTCTAAGTTATTTACTGAGCATTAAAAACATTTTCTTAGGAATTACCAACATCAGAAATGTCAGTGATTTGTATAACTGCAGTTTGTTGCACTAAACTGTGGTTCCAGTAGGATTACAGGGGTAACAAATACTTCTCAGATCCAGCAACACCACTGAGTGTTGTTCAAAATGCAGACCTAGCACTCCCTAAAATTCCAGTTCTGCTGCCCTGACACACACTGGGGATGTTTTGCCCTTCAGTCTTCCCCATCCTTGTTTTGCTTTGTGGGAGGACATCAGCATTTCTCACAGCTGAAGGTGCAGACTGAGGCATTTTAATTATGTAGGCTATTTATTCATTGTGGGTCAGATTCTAAAGGTATTCTGGCATCTACACAACATTTAATCAAAAGTTTAGGGCTGGAGGAAGTCTTTCCTGTTCTACTCTAAATCAGTGAGTCCAGGCAAGCACAGTAGGTGCTATCCTGAAAGGATTCAGGCAGTCTAGCTAAGGACTGTTGTCCAGTTAATGTGGGATCAATGCTGACTAAATGACAAATGCCAGACATTATTTATGAATAAAAATTTCCCTAAGATAATAAAAATAATTCTCACCTGTGAGTGTGGGATGGATCCACTGGCATCAACAGACTGATTCCACAACTGCACTAATCCAAAGATGTTCAGAATCTGCCTAGTAATCCTAATTTTACTAGATAGTGATTTTACTGTAAAACATGATTTTATACCTTGTGTGCCACAGAGACAACAACTTCAGTAGAGACTTACGTAGAGGAAGTGCTTTTTCTGAAGTCCGTAATAGCTGTGCACATTCTTTCTAACACAACGTGGTCATTATCTGATATGAAATAGCAGTTTGGTCAGTGAAGTTTTCAGAAGTTAACCAAAAATGAAATATTAAAATCATGTGGTTATTAATCATATTAAAACATAGTAGATTCTCCTTTAGTACTAATAATTTAAGAACTATATTAAACAGTTCCAGACTGGTCCCTTGGGGTAACTTGGTTAACTCATTCACACAATTAGGTTGCAGTGCTTGCCTGGACACACTAGGTACACTCAGTTGTGACCCAATCAGGCCAATTATTTTTCAGAAATGCTTTGGTAGACACATCATTCTTGTTGCAAAGCAATGCCCTGGTGAACATCTTCCTGCAAACCCAGCCCAGAATTTAAATATCACTCTTGAGATCACTCCTCTGTGGTTGGGGAAGTGGAAGCCTCCTACGGTGGGACCTGGCTACAGTGAACGCAGAGGTCACGTTTTATCGCACTGTAAATCCAGTGGTCTCGATGCACTGCCGTGGCACAGTGCCCTTCTGGCCCTACTGCCTGATCCAAACCGCACAGTTACAGACAAATCCTGGATCAGACCAGGATAAGCGCCTGTTTTTATGGAGCTGTTCTTGGCACCAGCTCAGGCAAACGACTTCACTGTAGAGAGGTCCCAGCGTTCCACATGAGCTGGCCCAAAGCCTGACTGTGCTGCTCTGCCTCCCGCAGCCGCCTCCTGCGAGGGACGCTGCTTTGAAGCCTTCGAGAGGGGAAGGGAGTGTGACTGCGATGCCGACTGCGAGCGATACGGCAAATGCTGCCCAGACTATGCCAAGCACTGTAAAAAGGGTAAGACATTTCTCCATCACTGTTTCTCAAAGATATATTTAAACTGAGGTGCTTTGCTTTGCCATAAACAAAACTGTGTGGGCTTCGGTAACAACTGGACAAAAGAAAATAGAACAAAAATAACAAAATCTAATTTCACAAACAAATTGGCCAATTTCTCAAGCATGAACACTTTATGGATGCATACAGGTAGATATCCTGGAAGCCATCACCAAGTCATGAATTCTGAGGGTAAAGCTGCACTTTGCATTAGGCTCTTTTGGCACTAGCCATGCTCTAATTAACTATCAGAGCCATTACTCAGAATACCACATGTAAGGACAAGTTCTGCACATCAATAATAGAATTCAATGAGAGAAGCTGGGGAATCAGAACAGTTTTGTTTGGAAAAGACCTTCTGAGATCATTGTATTCAACCGTTCTCCCAGTGCTACCAAGGCCACCACTAAAACATATCCCCAAGTGCCACATTTACACAGCTTTTAAATCCCTCCAGGAATGGGGACTCCACCCCTGCCCCGGGCAGCCTCGTAATCTAGACCTCCCCTGGTGCTCCTACGGGTCATTCCCTCTCCTCCTGTCCCTGTTCCCTTCGAGCAGAGCCTGCCTTCCCCCCCCGGCTGCCCCCTCCTGTCAGGGAGTTGTGCAGAGCCACAAGGTCCCCCTTGAGCCTCCTTTTCTCCAGGCTGAGCCCCTTTCCCAGCCCCCTCAGCCGCTCCTGGTGCTCCAGCCCCTTCCCCAGCTCCATTCCCTTCCCTGGACACGCTCCAGCCCCTCAAGGGAGCCCAGAACTGGACACAGCACTCGAGGGGCCTCAGCAGTGCCAGCACAGGGGACAGTCACTGCCCTGGGCCTGTGGCCACACCAGGGCTGGGACAGCCCAGGGGCCACCGGCCTCTGGTCCACCTGGGCACACCTGGCTCACATTCAGCCACTGTCACCAGCACCCCCAGGCCTTTTCCATTGGGCAGATGAATAAATGAATTGCAGTAAAATGGTAAGTTCATCTTATAAAAACAAGGTGGAAGGTTCAACTTTATGGAAGGTTCAACTCCCTTAAAATCCCCACCCATCCAAAACTGAGGAATGGCTACTCTGTGCCTTGGGATAGCACTACCTGGACCTCCAGACCACTTGCTTGGGGTCACCGCAGTCACTGGCAGCATATTAGAGATGCACATCCTAGATTCTCCCCATCTCAAATCCAACATGGGAAGAGAAGCCCAACAAAGAAACCCATCCTGTGGGGCAAGAGGGAGAAGCTGGATGTTACATGTTCACACTATAGCAAGAAAAATTTTAAGAAAACACACATTTAACCTTCAGGCTGCAAGTTCCATCCAGGGCAGAATCAAATTGACCTGCAGTCACTTCTGTTTGTTCTGTCCTTTTCTGCAGAGCCTGGTGGGGTTTCATCGGAGCACAAAGGCACAGATCTGGAAGTGCAGTCCCACCCTCATATAGCTTTAAGGACACCAGCAAATGAACTCTAGAAAACAACAACAGAATATGTTTAATTTCATCATGTCCTTAAACTTTCTGGTACCTACAGACCTAAATTAATTTCTGTCAACACACTTGGCAAATATGACTCACCACCGGGTTGCTGTATCCACAGAGCATCCCACCTCCAAGACAGCCAATTCCCAAAGCCTGCAGTGTAACACACAACATAAGTCACAATTATCATTTGGTTCTCTTCACCCAAGTGGTTCCCAAGTGCTGGGATAGTGGCTTGGCTCTGCCACACAATTGCACAGTAATTTAGACTGAAAGAGAGTCTGTGTTCAGCATTTTTGACTGAATGTCTAGAGAAGTGTCTTGAAAGCATATTGAGGTGAATTTGCTGCTTCTGAGGCTGCTTCATGTTTCCCTCTTTCTGCTGAGTTTATCACACCCAAACACTCACAAAACACTGTTAAACCATTTTACTTCTTCAGTTAAAATATAATGAAGAATTAATCAACTGTTCCTAATCTTAAAAATTTTCTCCTGTATTTTACTAAACTTTGCTATGAATTTTTTGCCAAAAAATCCAGCAGAAATCCCGCAAACCACTGTACTCAGTATTTTGCTATTTATACTATGTGTGAATAACTGAGAAATCTGTTAAACCTCTTTGGAATAAATCTGCTGTTTCAGCATCCTCTGAACATTTTTTTCTGTACACTAAAGCCAAGTGTACAGTGTATATCCAGAGCTCACTGTTATCTTCCCTGTCCTCCAGAAGCTCCTTATTCCCTGAATACATGTGCACATGTAACCAAAACGTTTCCCTCCCCAACAACTGGCTTTCAAAGGAATCATTCAGCTTCCAGAGTGATTTTATTCAACAACGACAATTTCTCTCTCTTCCTCAATAAAGGTTTCAGGATATAGTGCAATACCCAATCTTCCTTGCTTTGAGCACTAGCTTGCTATGAAAGCAAATCTTTGGACACCAAGGTCATCCCTTGGAGACAAAAATCCCATTTCTTTTGTAAAAAGCTGATTACACACACCTCTGGTAGTTACCAGCTCCCTTGGTTGGATCAAAATAATTTGGCCAGTTCCCTGAGCCCCACTGCATTTCCTTCACAACTATCAAGTTCCTTCTACAAAGCTATGCTAGTAGCTCATTTCCAATTGTACAATTTGACCAACAATTAATTACAGAATATTATCTGGCTCTTACTGGATGCAACTGAAATCCCATCCACTCTTCAAAGCTGGAAAATCTGAATACAACCTCCTATTTCTCCTAAAACTCAGCCTGCTAGAAGTTAGCTTAATACCTGTGTTGTTTCCTTGTTCCATGCCTGCTTTGTAGCTCTTATCTCCTTCAAGGAAACCATTTCTTTTAAAATGTCTCTCCAAAACAATCACTTGTGTAGAATTATCAAATCTGAAGAACCACAGGGGGATTATCAAAGTAAATTCTTGGCTAATATGACAGCTCTCCCATTTCCACTAGAGCGAGTTAGTCCCAAGTCATCAGTAGTGAAAAAAATAAGACAAATTTTCAGAACATAGAGCTCCACTCAGAATTCATCTCTTTTCCCACCTCAAAATTGCCATTAGCTAATAATGCCTCACCTCAAACTTCTGCGAAAAATATGCTCCCATCTGTGATGAAACACTTCAGGATTCAAAGGGCATTTTTGCTCTCTTTCACACAAATGATAGTGCAAAGAATCCTACAGATAAAAAGAAACTTACTTTTAAATGGAAGATGGTCAATGAAATTTTGTAATCACTCTTATACAGTTGACACCAAGCACCTATAAAAATAAAATAATCTATTAATGGGACCACTTCTCTCTTTCAGCACACACAGAAAAGCCAACCCCAGAGATTCCTCCAGAAAATAAGTCAACATCTAAAAGGTCCTCCACAGATGAGGAAGAGCTGCCAGAGGAAGCTGTGGAAGGTAAGCAAGTATATGGATGCACCAGGATGGGTGTTACCTGAAGGAACATTAAAGACCATTTCCCTGCTCTGGAAATAGAAAGCTGATCCTAGACATTACCAGACAGTTACCAAGCTTGGAAGCACTCAGTTCATAAACTGATTACCTCACCGGGCCCTCAGCACTTCGGAGAGTTCACTCAGCACAGAGTGGTGATGTCTCCTGTGTCTCTATTGGATTTTCACATGCATCCTCCAAAAACATGGTACAGACTATTGTCAGTCTTGGACAGCGTCCACAGCTGGAACAGGAAGGGTGGGACAGTGGTGAACTGGCAGCACCAACACAGGAAAATTTCCTAGCAGGTTCCTCTAGCTTTGATCAAGCCAGGCCTTATGCTGCTTCAGAGAACACATGATTTATTTGCTCTGACTGGAAAATGTGCTGCTTTCCTGTGTTCTTTGGTATTGTGTTCCAGCATTTGAAGTGATAACTCAGGAGATCAGTTCGAACTCGAAACACAAATGAAAAGAGACTAGCAGTCAGTATTTTAATCCTCCCCCCCTCTTTTTCTTTTTGTTTTAGATTTGGAGTACTTATTTTCTGCTGTTTCAATTTCCTATTACAAAAAAAAAAAAAATCAAACCAACAATATAGTGGGTTAAATGAAAGAAAATTAAGGAAATTCAAATAACCATTAACAGGATCCCAGCTGGCTTATGGTATTTAAGACACATGGGATGAGAGTGAAACCTATTCTGCAATACTCTGCTCATACTAAACACACAGCCTTTGTGAAGGCAGAACTAAACTGCAAAATCTCAAGAGAGAGAATACTTAGGGAGAGACTGAAATGCAGAAGCATTTACTGTTCTTTTTGCTGAATATCAACAATTTGACTCAAATCAATGTAATTATAAATACAAGTAAAGAGAGCCTTAAATCCATACATCACAATGAGGAAAACAACCCAAGGTAAGAAGATGCAGTAGGAGATGCAGTCAGGGCTCTGTGTTCAGGAATTATTCTCCTCCTGCTTGCCTACCCCTCTCCTCCAATTCCAGGTTGTTGGTGCAGGCTAAGTTATAATGTAGGGCAGTGGAATAAATCAAAATAACAGACTTAGAAGGGAATTGTTTTGTTAGAAGGACTTTTTTATAGCGTGGATTCCCTTCCATGAAAAAGTCAGGGAACCCTAGGCAGCCTCACCAACGAACACCTAACTAAGCCCTGCACACGGGGCAGAGCCAGGTTGGCCAAAAAGGATCACCTAAAACTGAGCTGAGCTGCTGCAAAGCCCCGTGCAGACAAAAGGAACTCCAATTTCACCTGGTCCAGGTTAGTTTGGCCATTCAAAAAAAGGCATTGCTATTGCAAAGGAAGTATCTGTAGCTAATGGGTATGATACATTTATAGGCAATACCTACCTGCATGGCAATTCCAGTGGCTGAACCGAATTTGTACTTGTTTTGTAGATCCTGAAATCCAAGTGACCACTCCTGCTCCAACTACAGAATCTGCAGAGACAACTCTTGGAGCCACAGAGGCACCAACTACCAAGGAAGACACTCCCACGACCCCAAAGGTGGAGGATACGACTCCTAAGGCCACAGAGGAAACAGTGACCGAAGACAACCCTCCCACTGCTGATACAGCAGAAGATGTGACTCCTGATGCCACAGAGGAACCACTGACTGAAGTGGACCCCACCGACATCCTGCCAACACAAGACCCAACCCCTGATGCCACTGAGGCACCAGCGACCGACACCGAACCTCCCACCACCCCCACACCCGAGGAGACAACCACAGAGGAGCCGACAACCCCCAAACCTGAGGAGACAACGTCAGAGGAGCCGACAACACCCACACCAGAGGAGAGAACCCCAGAAGAACCAACGACCTTGGCTGACTCTCCTCCCACACCCAAACCTGAAGAGACAACCCCAGAGGAGCCCACAACACCCACACCAGAGGAGACAACCCCAGAGGAGCCCACAACACCCAAACCCGAAAAGACAACCGCAGAAGAACCGACAACCCCCACACCAGAGGAGCCAACAACCTCCAAACCTGAAGA
>VZTD01002533.1:108514-208277 GCA_013397725.1 Rhagologus leucostigma | reverse complement strand
AGGCAGACTCTCCTACCACCCCCAAACCTGAAGAGACAACCCCAGAAGAACCTGCAACCGAGGCAGACTCTCCTACCACCTCCAAACCCAAAGAGACAACCCCAGAAGAACCTACAACCAAGGCAGACTCTCCTACCACCCCCAAACCCGAAGAGACAACCCCAGAAGAACCTGCAACCGAGGCAGACTCTCCTACCACCCCCAAACCTGAAGAGACAACCCCAGAAGAACCTGCAACCGAGGCAGACTCTCCTACCACCTCCAAACCCGAAGAGACAACCCCAGAAGAACCTACAACCAAGGCAGACTCTCCTACCACCCCTAAAGCAGAGGATGCAGACTCTCCGACCAGCCCTGCAGCTCCTGAGGCCGATACCACCGCTGGTAAAGCCACGGCTACTCCTGGCAATGAAGCTGCCACAACAGCTGGAAAGGACTCCCCTACACCTGGGGTAGACACAATGCTTTCAGATACCACAATGGAGAACAAGGAGACAACACCACCCAAGAAAGACAGAACTACTCTGCTTAAAGACATTTTCACAGCTGCAGCTGGGAAAGACACAGTTACTGTAGCTATGGTGACAACAGCTAAACCAGGTGACTCTCCTAAAGGTCTGGATGACATTCCAAACGCAGCTCCTACGGCCAAGCAACCCGTCACTGCAGCAGCTGAATCAGAAACAACTTCTACAGACACCAAGACTGCAACAATGGCAGCCACAGCTCCCTTGCCTGATCCCACTGTGCTGGTAACAACCATCAAAGAAGATTCAACTCCTCAACCCAGTGAGGCTGTAGCACCAAATGAAAAAGAGGCAACTACAGGAACTGAGCAGGCTGGGCCAGCAGCAGACAAACAGAGCTCAGGTGCTACTTGTGTTATTGTGGAGATGGCAACAGCAGATAAAAAAGAGGTAACAGCCATCAAAGAAATGGGCACTACACCTGAAAAAGAAATGGAAGATGTCACTGAAAAGGCCCCTGGTATTGACAAAGAAGAGGTAACTACAGTTACCAAAGAAACCACGACAAGGGATAAAAAGGACACGATAGAAGAAATGTATCTTGTGTCTAATGGGACATCCAAGCCAACAATACATTTCCAGGAGGTCACTGAGGCCAGAGAAGAGCCTCACCCAACCGAACCCGAAACTCTGCCAGCGAAAGAAGAGCCCGAGATAAACAAGCCTTTAATACAGGTTGGGGACCTGCCAATGTTCCCTGGAGAAACACAAGGTAAGTGCATTCCAGCAGGTATGAAAGCACCAGTAACTCGTAGGAACACGGCGGCGTCCCATGGGCAGCCACAACCACAGCAGCACAGCTGCCAGTGTCCGGAATACTGGAACCTCAGTTCTCACCTGTGGGGTTAGTTAAATCCTCCAGGTAGTTTAGAACATGATCTAAATTAATTGGTTTCAGTAACTGGTCCTACTGAAAATTATTTGCTATAAGTACTGTAGAAGATGCAAACAGACAAAAAGTCAAGGGAAGAAGATGACATTTCTAAATGCCATGAAAAAATTGCTAGAGTTCAGGCTGCATATCCACCCTCCCTCATGGTACCTAACCTGGTGTTTTGTAGCCACCTACTAAAAATGTCATGTAAGAGAGACAAGAAGTCTCTTGCCTCTGTGCTTTTTGCCACAGCGTTTTTCACGCCCTCTATTTATTTTAATCAGATGTAGCCTGCAGGTTCTTGGGCAGTTTTTCAATCATATACTGAAAGATATTTTGGGGGGAAAAATTAGAAAAATTAGATTTAGATGCAAAATACTTGAATTTCAGTCTAAAGAGATTAATCCTTACTTTATATTTTACTGTGTATATATATTTAACTGAAAGAAAGTGTAAATGCTTTTTTTTTTTTTTAAGAAATAATGAGAGGGAAGAGAAGCCCCTAAAGCAGCTTAAAGGAACAATACAATCCTAGAGCATGGAGTAAGTCCATGAAGGATGTAGCGTATGAGGTATTTGTAGGTGTTTTCCTGAATTACAGGTACCTAGGTGGCAATAAGCAAAGACACCCACACCTGGTCACTCAGCGCTGCTGGGGCCACAGCACCAGAGCAGAACTTCCCGAGAACATGTCCCCGACAAGGCCCACCGGCGGGGGCGAGGGGGAAAGCTAAGGCCGTTCTTGTGGAACATTAAACAAACCCACTTGGCTGTGTTTTGCAGAGAGGACGAACGACGAGAAGGACCTGTGCAGCGGCAAGCCGGCGGACGGCATGGTCGCCCTGCCCAATGGCACCCTGGCCGTCTTCCGAGGTGAGACTGCTCCGAACATCCTCCACCTGCCCCGGCTCTGGCTCTGGCCCCGGCCCCGGCCCCAGCCCCAGCTCTCCTCCTTCTCCCGCACAGCCCCGGCGCTGTGCCGGGGCTCCTCCCTCACCTTTCCTGGACACAGTCCTTTACCCTCACCTGCCCCGGCCTCCTTCTCCCTCACCCGCTCCGCCCTCCTCCCTCACTTTTTCCTTCTTTCTCACCTGCCCCTACTCTTCGCCTCTCCTCCTCTCCCTCCTCCTTCTCCTTCCTCGCCTGCCCCGTCGCTCTTCCTCCTCTTTTTCCTCCCTCACCCCTCATGAAACTCTCCCGAGCCCAGAGCCCGTCTCCCCAGATCCCTCACGGGGCCGGCTCAGCTGCGTCCCCGAGGCAGGACGGCGATGTCCCCCCGCTGTCCCTGGGGCAGGACGTGCTGTCCCCGGCGCCCCTCACGCCTTTTCCCCCCAGGTCACTATTACTGGCTGCTGAACGGCCGGACCCCGCCGACCACCAACCCCCGCCGGATCAGCGACGGCTGGGGCATCCCCTCGCCCATCGACTCCGTCTTCTCCAGGTGCAACTGCGATGGGAAAACCTTCTTCATCAAGGTGGGAGCCGTCCCGGCCGGCGGGATGGGGCTAGGCTGATGAGGAGCTGGGGGTGGGACTCAGCCAGGAGAAAAGGAGGCTCAGGGGGGACCTTGTGGCTCTGCACAACTCCCTGACAGGAGGGGGCAGCCGGGGGGTCGGGCTCTGCTCCCAGGGAACAGGGACAGGATGAGAGGGAACGGCCTCAGGCTGGGCCAGGGGAGGTTTAGATTGGATAGCAGGGAAAAAATTGCCTAAACTTGTTCCCAGTATGCTTCCACACCTGAAATAAAATGACAATGAAGTGCCCGTGCCTCATTAAAGCTGTTACATAGTTATTTCCCAATAAATCATTCAGTCCTGGAATTCAAGCTGCTTGTTATATGCATGAAAATTTAAGAGATTAGAAAGCAAACCCCTTTGTTCAGTAACCTCTCTTAAAAATTAGCTTCTAAGGTATTCTAGCCTGACTCAAAGGTTAAAAGGCCACAGAAGGTATTTTATGAAGATATAGTAGTTTTATCCCATTTATAATGGATGGAGGAGTGATTCCAGTCAGATTTACAATGTAGCTATCAAAGTGCTAGTGTTTATATTTATGGATTATTCTTCATGTTCGTGTTGCAATTCAATAACTAAGAATTAACTTCCTCTAAAGCTCTTTTTTTTTCCCTTAAATGCTTAGGGTCCACTCTACTGGCGCTTCACTAACGGTGTTATGGATAAAGGCTATCCCAAACCTCTCGCAACCGGATTTGCAGGGTTAAGTGGGAGAATAGTAGCAACCCTCCCTGTGGCAAGATACAACAGCAGACCAGAATCTGTTTATTTTATCAAAAGAGGTACGTCTCGTATTCCTGAAGTTCAGGGAACATCAAAAGGTGCTTGAATTGCCTTAGTCAGGAATAAAAGACCATTTCTCTTGACCCGAAGACCCATTTCATTCAAACTGAGAAATACAAGTGATGTCAGCGCTCCAGGTGCTCAAAAATAGCCTGAAGCTTAAAAAAATTTGTGTTAGTACTTGGAAGTCTTTCAGTGCATTTTGAACTAGGTCTGTAAGGGTGAGAATCCAGGAATCCAGCACTGTAGTGGCTAAACACTGAAATAAGTTTTATCTGGTGGTACAGCTATTTTAGTCTCAATTAGAGAAGGAAAGGCTTTAATCTTGCTGGTTCATAACTATGTATGGAAATTTCCTTCTCTATTTCTGATTTCCTATTTTAAAGTAATTTCCTTATCTTACATGAATGCTGTACTACCACCACAAGAATGTTGTTACTGATTTCCTGTGTGTGATATGAATATAATGACATTTTCATACCTGATCAAGCTGGTGGTTGGGTGTTTTTTGGGGGGGTTTATCGATTTATTTTTTTTAAACTAACTAACCAAACGTGTGTTTTAGATGGGAACATGCAGCAGTACGTGTATAGACAAGAACCAGCCAAGAAGTGTCAAAGAAGAGCCCGGGTCACCATCAGATACCCAGCCTTTGTCCCCAGAGTTGTCATCAGGCGGCGCTTCCAGCGTGCTGTACGAATGCCAACTGTCATCCGCACCGTCAGGATCAATCCCCACCCCTCTGGTAATGTGCTCACTAAGGTTCTCCTATACAGCTGCTTTCACCTCTGTAGGTTCTGGCACAGCACTGTTTGGTTTTTTTAAGTACAGTACTTTTAAACGTTTTAATGGCTGTAGGTGACACAGCCCCATGAGAGCTGCAGCAGTGCCACAGCTCCTCACGGAGGGTTCCTTTTGCTTGCAGGAGTTCTGCGCAAGGAAATCCAAATGACAACCTACTGGAGAGGGCTCCCCAAAGTTGTCCACTCAACTCTCTCCGTGCCCAACCAGAGCAAGCCCGATGGCTATGATTACTATGCCTTCTCTTACAGTAAGTAAAGCTAAAGCACAGCACTATGGCTCTCCAAAGACATGGGGGTGGGGAAAAAAGAAGCTCCTGTTATCGCTTGTGGTACTACTTCCAGTACTACAAAAAAGTCCTGAGAATTAAAATGTTGCCCATAATCAAGAGATGTTTCTATTAAAAACCAGTAGTTACAGGGCAATGTGCAGCCATGAAATACAGAGGTTCAAAGCAGCCCGTTGGGGAATGCATTGCTAGAGAGTTCAGCTTTGTAAAGTGACAAACTTTCCACTTAAATGAAGAATTATGTTAATGATAGACTGAAGTCCTTGGATCACTACACAGCAGTAGTTTTTCACTGGCTTCTATGGAACTATGTTTCTGACAAAACACAAAAAGGAGGGACATGAACCACTTGACTTAGCTCAAAAAAATTATTTTTATGATCCCAAATTAGGTAGACTCATTCCCCCAGCCAGGATCCCATACAAGCATTCCTCAGAATTTTCTGCATTTTTCCAAAAAAAAAGCTCTAAGAACAAGCCATACCCAAATAAAGGGTATTAAAGTCTCTGTCAGTAAGATCCAATTCCTCACTTTGGAGGAATTGGCCTCACAGGCCCATTCATACTCAGGTACCATGGACTTCCCACTTCTGTAGTGAGTACAAGATTGTTGCGGATTTAGTTTGTTTGATTTCCAAATTTCTGTGTTCTAGCAATACAAGAACATTCTTCCCTGCTCCTGCTCTCAGGACAGATTTAATTATTAGCAGTGCTATAAAACTTAATGCAACCCAGGACATGTGAAAAATAAAACTGAGGACAGAAATTTATTGTTGGAACCTCTCAGCTTCCTATGTGCACATGGAATGGAAAATCTGTTATTCAGGCCTAAATGACATTAAAAATGCAGGCTTGAATTTCTGGATTCTTCCCATGTATTAAATGTAGTTTCTGGAATTTAATCCTGACCTCTCTTCCTTTCAGATCGGTACTACAATTTGGATATTGGCAAAAGAATAGCACGACCTGTTACTGCTCTCACAGGAAAGACTGTAACCAAAGACTGGTACAACTGTCCCAGCAAGTGATGCACAGCAGAGGAGTTTAAAAAAAGATACCATTTGAATGTCAACATTTTTTCTAATTTTATTAATAAAAGACATTGAAATGTGTGCACACAACTCTAAGTATGAAATGCTGCTTTAAGCTCTGGCTTCATTACACTAAGCAACCACAGGCAAACTGGCACTTTGTATACACAGCTGGAAGTACTTTACATTTCATCTAACTAATGTTTCCTCTGTTCAGGCTTCCTCTGCCTCCCATGGCATGAGTTACCCCTGTGCAGGGAAAGAAAACAAGTGCATTAGTATAAACATATGATACTTCATCCTTCCCTAAGGAATTGTCAGGGCAGTGGAGTGGTTCCTTTCTGATACAGTTCAAGTTCCCCTCTCTCCCCTGAGCCTGGTGACACATGTACACGTCATCTGTGTCATGCAAAAGGCTGGGGGTGACTTGTGATCCTGAGCCAAACCCATGAGCAGAGGATTCTTTACCACACCTGAAATCAGCTAGTCCCACCTTTTTGTTATTAAAAGAAATGGTGACGGAAGAAAATCTATCCTAGTCCCACCTCCTTAGTTTTTTCCCCTCAAAATACCAGCTGACCTATATTTCAATGCTAATATTGAGTCTTCCACAATGTTAAAATAATACAAAACAGAATAAAATCCATCTAAGGCTTTTTCTTAATACAGAAGTTGCAAACAATAATTTCTTGTCATGGTTTAACTCTATTGCACTAAAAAACTTGTAATACTTCCAATAAAGCTTTTTTTCAGTAAGTACACATTGATATAACTGGAACCTGTAATATACCAAATTGAAATTGCTCTAATGCTAAAACCAGAAGTTTCTAAACTGCTGTCCTAAGAGGATTTTTGAAACCTTCTTTTAAAACTTTGAAGTGTAAGATCTAATGCCCTTTACTTTCTCTCTACTGGTAAGAGCCAGGTGCCACTGCAGAAGGAAGTTTGCCTGTCTGAAACCTGCTCAGCCTAACACATTAAACCCCAACTAGAGCTCTTAGGCTCACACGCCAAACTGGAGGGCAGGGCTGCTGTGTCACTCCATGTCTGCCAGCAAGCCCAGCCTGTAAAGCTTCCGAGGTGGTGCCCACAGGAGGGGTGCTGGAGCCGTGTTTGCAGCTGGGAGCACTTACCCCTCTGCCTGTTGAACTGCCGGCCACGCACGCCCGTCCTCAGCGTTGGGGGCTGCAGCCGGACGCGGCGCAGGGACTTGGGCTGAGTGCTGCTCGTGTCTGTGGGGAGAGGCAGGGCAGAAAGGGTGGCTGTGCCTGCCAGGTTCTCACTCTTCATCTTTACATGTTTTGATGTGTTATGCTTTCTTTACTTTAGAATGATGAAGGTTGACCTCTCCTCTAATATAAATAAAAGCTTCAAAACAAATAAGTTTGGGACTTCTTTTGCTATCTATACAAGGGAGTCAATTGATAACTCAAATAGAGATTAACTTACTGTTGTTTCACAATTTAAATAAAAATATTTTTAAAGCTGACATCAAATATGCCAGTGGACAAATCACCAAACTATCAGTAATATTTGCTCCTTGAAGTGTTATTCTCACGTGGCCTACTCCAGTTACTGTGGTCCAAGGAAAAACGGTTTGCCAAAGTACCAAAGAATTTATAAGCATCAAAATATGATCTTGCTCTAAGAGAATCTGGGGAGACCTCAGAGCCCCTTCCAGTGACTAAAGGGGCTCCAGGAGAACTGGAGAGGGACTTGGCACAAGGGCCTGTAAGGACAGGACAATACAGAATGGCTTCTCACTGCCAGCAGGCAGGGTCAGATGGGATATTGGGAAGGAATTGTTCCCTCTGAGGGGTGGGAGGCCCTGGCACAGGGTGCCCAGAGAAGCTGTGGCTGCCCCTGGATCCCTGGAAGTGTCCAAGGCCAGGCTGGACAGGGCTTGAAACAACCTGGGCCAGTGGAAGGTGTCCCTGGCCATGGCAGGGGGTGGGACTGGATGGGCTTTAAGGTCCCTTCCACCCCAAACCATTCTATGAGCCTGTGATTTTAAGAGTTTTATCTTGTGTATCCCGGCTACTAGCCATGATGCTGGACAAAGGAATTCCCACTCTTAATGAAAAGGTATGAACTGTTTTTGCTGATGATCCTGTACCTGCAGATGAACTCGAAGGAGGATCCTGACTAGTTGAAGGAAGATCTGACTCATCAGATGCTTGAACAGATTCTTCTTCTTGCTGGCTATCGATTTCTAGACCTGCTTCTGAAGTAATGCTAGAAGGAAAGGAGGGGGAGGAGAAGCATGTAAGTGTATTTGCATAGTTTGAAAAAGCTCAGGGAAGAAACCCTTGTCTTGGAACATAGAGATTCAATGAAAATCAAAAGTAAAATACAGCATAAAATTATAAACTATCCCCTTTTAGATCTCTACTTCATCATAATACAGAATATAGCAATTATTATAAATACTAAAAGTTGCACTTGTAAAGCAAAAGACAAAATTATTTGTCTACAAAACTCAGTAAGAACTGCTTATTCCACCCCCATACTTCATCTTTCATACATGCATTGTCTTAACTGGGTGACTTAACCATATATGTGTGCTTTGCTAGAGGAGTAAGTTTCTGTATCACACAGTCTTTATTCTACAAACTGATCCCTCAACCTCTGTCTTTACCATCAGTATTTGACTACTGCAGACTCCTCTGCATTCTTAAAAAAAAAAAAAAAATAAATTTTTTTTTGGTGACTTTTATATTAACTTTGTTAAATCCCAAGGAGAAAATCAGCAGAAAACAGCATTACCGAACGCTGTCTGAACTGCCCCGGGCGACAATGAACGTGCCAAAAGTGCTAGCGAACCAAAGCAGTGGTGCTTTACCCTTCAGACTCTGCCTCTGCGAAGACCTCGTCGGCGTCGTCGCCGGCGCCAGGCTCGGTGGTGGTGGACAGGCTGCCGGTGGAAGTGGTGACCATGGGCACGGACTGGGATGCGTGCTCCGAGGCGTCAGCCGAGGCGCTCTCCGTGAACACTGTCACTGCAGGGAGCACAGGCAGCCTGAGCCCCTGCCCACAGAGCCCCCTCCCCACAGAGCCCTGCCCACAGCACGGGCAGCTCGGGGACAGGCTGCCCAGTGCTCCTGAGGAGCAGCAGCACTGCACCGACCATGGGGAATTATTCCCTGCTTCGCCCTGCAAACCCCTGCCGCTTACCCGGTGCTGCCACTTGTAACGGTGTTGTGGGGACACTACGACCCCCCGATTCCTCCTCGTGGGCAAGGAACAGTGGGGTTTCATACATCCCTAAACCTGCAACACAAAGTTCCAGTGACAATCCATCCAAATAAGCAGCTAAAAAAAGGATTAAGTGATGGCTTCCCTCTGGACACTTGATGAAATCCAGCCACTTGTATTTAAGCAGATTTCTGTTATTTTGTTTAGACTTACTGTCGGAGCTGATTGTAATTTATTGGAAGGTAAAACATTGAGGAAAATATTACTGCTTGTTTTTTTAACTTTCATCCTTGCTTTATGCCATTATTTTGCTATGGGCTTTCTTCAGAGAACAGCCTGTGTTCCATGCCAACAGGGATGCCAGGGAAAGGGACAGATTCAGACCAACAACAAACACAACAGCTTGGTCATCTCTGAGCAGGTAAGGATATAGCCCAAAGATTTCTTTGCATTTGCTGTTTTCCCCTATTGTTTCACTACAGGGAAGCTACAACCAACAGTAAAATTGAAGTTAAAAACCATTCCTTCAATATTTCATTCAATTTCAAAATCCTAACACAACTAGAAATGTAGCAGCTTGAAGAAAACACCTTCTCACTGTCTGTTACTAGCTCTCTGTTGACAATTATTTAAGAGTTGCAGGTTTCCATACTTCAACAATTTCCTGAAGCAGAATTGTGTTTTGTTGACTGAATTATCTCTTTTTCACTCCAAGACCCATGGAAAAGAGAGCCCAGAACTGCTTTACCTCCTTGTGATGCCAGCTGCCCGAGATCAGAGTGACTGGAGCTGGTTTGTGGCATATCTTCAGGGGGCCCAAATCTGAACCGAGGAACTCCAGCTACCTGGGGGGAACTGGCAAAATACAAACTTAAGGAATTCTGCAACTTCCCCAAAGACTGGGGCTAGGGGGAAGAACTTTCTGACCAAGAGAACAAATCATGAGACAAAATGAACTAATATTGACCATAAAAATCAGCTGAGCTACTGCTAAATAAACAGCAATTAGCTTCTCAAATTATTGGGAATGCATTCAAAATCAGTAGAACAGTCCTGAAGAGAATATTCTTTACTTATCCATTCTATGAACTCTCACAATTTTAAGTGGATTGCTGGTCATGTCCAGAACATCCCAAAAGCAAAAATGGAGGTAACTTTTCATGCTTTTATTGGCAATATTAATGGGGAGAGAGGAAGAAAGAGGAAGGAAATTGGATAGAACTTTTTTTTGTTTGTTTAATCTTAAATCACCGAGTTACAATACATTGGAGATTATTCACTTCCTAATTTGCTGATCAGTTATATGACACACAATTCAAACAATAATTACTTATCTGCACATGCAGTTATCCATCCTACCACCTAGCATGTTACTCCAATCACAAGTTCATTTAATGTAAATTTATTTTCATTCCACTGAAAAACAGAAAGAAATTAAATAAAGAATAGAGAAAGCCTTTTTTTTCCTTTTTCTTTTCACACTACTTACTGAATGGCTTCTGCAAATCCATCTGTACGATGTGGAACTACAAGAGTTGGTGTGCTTGGAACTGTTCTGTCCTCATCATCAAAGAAGTGCTGCTGCTGGAAAAAAAGAGACTGATATGAGAGCCTACAATGTATTTCCAGTTTTTACCAGGTGAGTTAAAGGTTGATTTTTCCACATAGTCCAGCAAAACAAAGACAGATTTAGCTCTAACAAAATTCTTGTTTAATTTCAGACATCTAAAGCTGATGCCTTTGATCTCACAGAAGGTACTTTAGTCAGTCAGTCTCTTTTCTCTCACTGAACTGGCATTTGTTCTGCCAAATACAGCTGAATAAAGGGTTCAAAATTAGCTGATGGAGACAGCATAAATTAGCCTTGTTCTTTTAGGATGAGGCTGAACTTAGCATTATTTTCTCCAGCAACACAGCCACTTTGACTGACTCTAAAAACAAGTAAATAAAACCACCTTAGACAAAACCAACTGAGCCTCTTTTGAAGCCTTTTTCTTCCTGGGAGTTTTCTAGTCTTTGCCTTCCATCAATACAGGAATTAACAGGAGTAGGATATTTTCTGCAAGACTACAGAAACCATTCCCCTCTGAAATCAGCAGCTAGGCTTCTTCGAAAACCAAAATAAACCCCAAGAGTTAGGAATGTTCCCTCAAAGCAGGTCTTTAGAAGTAGATTTTGATACACTCACCATTCCACCTATCCCAGGGGTCAGCTGAAGTCCTCGCCCCACTGACTGTCTTCGAGTCATCTGGATTCTCTTTACGGGAAAGAAAAGAGGGAAGTAGTGTGAACGTGGTCCTGGAATTCTAACAACATACAAGTGTTCAGTCAGAGCCAAGGCAGCAGCTAAATGAGTAAATATAGCAATCATCATGAAATCACAGAATATCGTGAGCTGGAAGGGAACCACAAGGATCATCAAGTCCAACCCCTGCATGCAGGACAGCCCCAAGAAATCCAGGACGAGCCTGAGAAGGTTGTCCAAACGCTCCTGGAGCTCTGGCAGCCTCGGGCCGTGCCCATTCCCTGGGGAGCCTGGGCAGTGCCCCACCACCCTCTGGGAGACAATGTGGGCAAGTAACAGTAACATTTTACCCACTGTGATCCCAAGTCTCAGCACAAGTTAATGGTAAAGGATCATTTCAGTCAGGATATTTTTGAAGAATTCCTGTTGTGATGTTTTAATTTACAAAATCTACAGGTCTTCAACAAAGCATAATCATGGGTCTGACTGTGGAAGATTTAACTTGGAAAATAAATAGCAACATTCCTTTGCCCCATCTACACTCGGGCAGAAACTCATAAAAATCCTTCCAATCTGAGCTACAACCTGGTCAAGAAAAGCTTTTTTAGTGGAAATATCATCACCCCTGACTGACATAGCAGTGGTGTAATATAATAAGAATTCCAAGATAAAAAGCAGTAAGGCACTTGGGATGGATTTGTATGTTCCCTGCCCAGCCATCACCTGCAGGATGACAGACGTTAAGTCACTTTACTCAGCTACCATTTCTAGGATGCTGAACAGCTGGCAACTTTTTTCATACAGTAATTTTTTTCAAAGTCTTCTGAGGTGCTGGAGCTGGTTTGTACCTGCACTGGGGGCCCCAGCTCCTGGGGAGGGGCGTGGATGGTGAGCCGTGGGGGCAGAGGGTGCGGTGGCCTCCGTGGGGACTGCGGGGGCCGCGGGCCCTGGCGCTCGGATGCCGATGATGGCTGCTGCTCCCTCGGGCTCTCGTGGGGAAACGTGGACTCTGCAGCACTCGTGCTCCCTTCTCCTACAACACAAATACACAGGGGGAAACCCTAAGAACCACGTTGAAAACATGAAGGCAAATCTTCCAATTCTGCCACGAATTAACACACTTTTTCCCTTGCAAGCCTGGGGACAGCCCAGTATTGTTACTTAAAATCACTTAAAGAGGACTTCTGCCAGCTACAACAGCAGCACCGAAACAAAGTATTAATTATTCAGGTGCTGATTTAGAGACAGATTAATCCACTGAGCCATTCAGTTTCCACAGCAACCAGAGCTTGCAGGATTTTCAAAGGAATTTAGAATAAATCCAGAAAAGAACATTTCAAAAGAATCCACATGGCAGGTTGAAATGGCCTTTAGTGCTTCACTTACATTTTTACTTTTAAGTGAAGATTTTAACACATGGAAAATAGCTTCTACATTTCCCTCCCCCTACATGCACAGACTGTGAAAAAACATGGAATAACTGTACCACTGTTTTGGGAATCTGCTGCCCTCTGGTTGCTTTCAGCTCCTCCCATGCTCTCCTCAGTCTCTGTTCCAGGATCTGTACCATCAGCACCCTAAAACCCCACATAAACAGTATGAGTAAACAAATTATAGGTTGTAAAGAGACTATAAAAGCAGTACAAAAGTATTCAGAAAGTAAACGAAGTCAAATATGACAATCTTAAAAGATTTCTGCACGTATCTATAGCATTAGGTAAACATATTCTCAACTGTATGAGATTTCAGAAGTTTTGAGTACCTGTGCATACACAAACCTGAACAATGTAGCCACCATCATTTAATAACAGCAGACAGTGAAATATCCAGCTCTTCAAAAGCCTCACCAGCTTTGCAACTACAGTATTTGCTGCTGGCTCCTGTACTTTGTATTGTCATTCAGCCCTCTTAAACATTCCAAGTTGATTTTTCTTGTGAAAACACCAGTTATAAGAAATTACCATCACCCAGTAGCAGTCTCAACTTTTGGGGATGAATTCACACCAAGATTTTCTCTTCCAAGCATTCACATCTGTGCATTACAGCACCGATTTGTTGCAAGAAATTTAGCAGGCTATAAAAAAAAGGTAAAAATCTCACTTCAGCATCATCTGCTTCATATCCATCATTGCCATCAGCACTACCAGTTCCTTCATTGCTGTCGTCACCTTCATCTCCCATCCCTGTGTCTTCATCATCATCCTCGTCCTCCTCTTCCTCATCATCATAATCCTGTGAGGAAACAATAAAAGAGCCTTATGAAGTGCAGAAAGGCGAGTGGAATAGGCTGGATGTGGTGCACAGATCAACACCCACCCAGACACTCCCTCTCTCCCTCTTCAACAGGACAAGGGTAGGAAAGAAGATGGAAAAGCCTGAGGGTTCAGATAAAGGAAGGCAAAAGAAAATATCAAGGTGAATTAGCAGGTAGCTTTAAAACACTGCAAGTTCAGGAAATGTAAATACAGACCACTTACATAGTCAAAAATATTTTGATTAAATTAGTCCTGCCTGGCGAGTTTTACATCTGATGAAAGACAGTATCATAAAGGAATTCCATGATATACATACTTCCTGCTCCCCTTCATTTTCTTCATCATCATCGTCTTCATCGTCACTATCAATTACAATGACATCATCTCTCTTGGACTGGCCATCCTGAGATGAAGAAGTGTTTTGTTGGTCTGACTGAAGGGATCCAAGATCTATTGGGATAGACTGGGAAGTCTCCTCGCTGTCCTCCATGGCAGCGTACTCCCCCTGTGTCACACCCTGCCAAAGACCAAAGGCAATCACCAGAACAAACAAAATTAAATGCACCATGTACAACAGCAAGAGAACCAGACTCTGATGCTTAGAGGACAAACAGTTATTGCTGTTCCTTAAAAACTGACCAGAGGGGAGGACAAAAGAGAATGTGACAGGTGACTGTCAGTGACTGAACAGTGCAAGTCTAAACTTAAAACATTTTAAGTGGTTTCCATGGGAAACCTGCAGGATTCCATTTGAGATTTCACTTTTAAATATACTGAGAGTTTGGGGGGCAGATGGCTATTTCTGCTGAAGAGTTTGGCTTTTCAAATATGCTTACTTCTCCAATGGAGTCTTGCGAGTCTTGATTGTATGTTTGTGCCTCCACCTCTCCGTCAGTGCTCTCTTCTGCTGTCACTTCCTCCTGGAAGAACAAATACTTTTCTCATTTAAAACACATCATTAGCCCTAAACATGTTTGAGATTATTTTTTTACTTCTTTAATAAAAATCATCTTTTCCCACAAAGATTATGGGCAACATTTTCTCCCCCTTCCTTAGCAATGCTTTTATCAAGAATCTCACTTCCCTGCCCTGGAGAAATACAACTTCCCCAGTCCATTGGACCTCAGGATCCCTCAGTCTTTCCAGGACCAAAAATGAATCAAGGTTTCCCATTCTACCTCCAGCCTCCCAGATCCTTAAGTGATAATGTTCTTACACAATCCTGCCCTTTTTCTGTTATGAACGTCCCTCTGGCACAGAATTAATAAAACATCTTCGGCTTCCTTAATACTGTTCATGAGTTGCCTGCTGTGAGGTTCTGTCTCAAGTTCATGCCTTTTTCACAGCACATCCCAAATCCCTCACACCAACATTCACATGCATCTTCTGTAGGCTTTTCTAGCAACTCATCTTTGCTTCCCATCTCAAATACACTGTATGCTTGTCCAGAATTACTGTAGATAAAGACCTTCCGAACCATACTGAAAGAAGTTTGAACTTCCTCCTCCTCAGTCCGAGGATATGACCCTCTCTCTTCCATCCTACAGGTTAAGATTTACATCATTCATTCTAACTAGTTTAATCTCTGCCTTTTTAGATACTCAAATATAATTGTTTCCTCCCGAATAGATTAGAAAGTCAATTAAAATTCACTGATTTGCTCTCAAGTAACACATTTGCTCTTCCCATTAAAATGCTACGAAGGGACAGATTAAGTAGCAGCACTTTATGTTTGTACAAACCTCAGGTCCAACTCTCTGCATGATTCTCAGTTTCTTTGAAGTAGGTGCATCCACTGTTTCCTCAGAGATCTGGTCCGAGTTCTCCACGGTGTTGTCCTCCTCTTCCTCTCGGGAGCGTTTAGACAGTGAGGAACTTGGGGTAGCTGAAACTTCAAGGACCTCTCAGTTATTTTCAGAACAACACATGTACAAACCAGAAATCAAAAGCTTTGGTATTTTACTCTGAACATCACCTCAATTTCTGCATTGAATGACAACAATCAATCAGAATCACACTGAGCTGTTTCCCAGGCCATGAAAACATCAACCCCTTTAGCTACAAGTCTTAAACTCTCACGCCTTTATTCACAACTTAACTGACCCTAAATATAAGCCTCAGGGTACAACTCAAATATTTCTTCCAACATCTTTGCTTTGGACAAGTACACCTAAAAGTTAAACAGTTTCAGCTGGAAAAAGAAAACCCCAACAGTTTGCAGAAAAGTTTTTCTAGGGAACAAATATTCTATTTACACTGTGTAGGACAAACAGATGTGCAACAGTGTATTACAGTGAGTAGCTTTAGAGTACTTCCTGTATTTTAAATTCAAGCTTAAGTAGCTTACTCATGGCTCCTAAAATGAACCTTGCTCACAGTGCCATGGAAATAGAGCCAGCAAGGTTTAATGTATTAAAGTCTACAGCTGCTCTGAATAAGACAAACACCAAGTTTTATTTTCTTTCTACTTGAAGGAATGCAGTGCCAAGAGCATTTCAGAGGCACCATTTCTGACAGTTCAGGAAGGAAGCCTAACTTCAGAAGTTCTTAAAACATGCAGTAGACCAAGGGAGGGGAAAAAGGCGCGAACTGAAATGAGCCCTGGTTTGCCAAGGGTCCAACTGGAGCTACTTACAAGGAACTATTGAGCAAGGCAGGCCTACAAAATGACACCAACCTGTGCCAAACACGGCTGTGGAGGTGGAGGGCCTCTCTATCTGGGAGCTCTGCACCACCTCCACGATGGCAGGGGCTGGCTCCTGAGCTGCAGGCTCGATCTGAGCGTGGCTTTGCTGGGTGGGCTGCACAAAGGCAGTGGCCTGTGTCTGCTGCTGCACAGTCAGGATGGGCTGGGCCAGGGAAGTCTGCACGTTGGGGCTGGTGGAGCGCACGGATCCGCTGGCGCTCCCGAACACTGGGACGTGCTCCACGGGTCCTTCCGACTGCATGGCTAGAAGGCAAACAGCAGCACAGTCAAGGTCTTCACTCATAGAACGCGGCTCACATTCTCCCTCTCAGGATGCCCTGAACAAGCACATTCAGTGTTTTCCAGATGAATTAATGTTACGCACACCTCCAGCTGAGGAACCACGAACTTTGCTGCAAGAATGGTCATGGAAGTGCAACACTCAAAGAGATGCAGGGACAACGACACTGCGAGGCCCTTCCACACTGACTACCACCAGCATTTCAATGCAAAGGTAGCACTTTTCAGTACTGAGGATCCTTATACTACACTAAAAAGCTCACCTTCCTGAGTCTCCACCTGTGTTGTTGGCATAACTGTGGCTGTGGGGGTAGTGGTGGGATTGGTGACTGTGGCAGGAGTCACCATTGGACGGATGCTGGCTCTTGGAGTAGACTTATTCCCAGCTATTGCAGCAGCAGTCACTTTACTGGGAGTTGACACAACAGGAGTTGGTTTAATGTTTGCTGTTGGGGGATCTGAAGTGCTGGCACTGAAAAACAAGAGATTGGTTTCATCATGGTACAGAAAGCAGATTTTAAAAATAACAAACAAATATATTCTCATAGCCAGAAACACTATTTTTTAAAGCTTTTAAATTTAAAAGCCTGACAACAGCATAAGGAATTGTCTTCCAAACTTTTTATAGTTGAAAGAAGAGAGACACACTATGCCATCAATAGCATTTTATCCAGCTTGGAGGACTGACAGGTTTCTTCCAAAGTAATCAAGTAGGAATCTAGTAACAGATCAAAATGTTTATACTGGCTGTGCTGGGACTTTATTACAGTTGAGTAACACACCTTACCTCAAAATTGATTTACTCAATACAGAGCAACATCATCTCTTGGCTGAGACAAGGGGCAGCCAAATTTTTGGAGACATTTTTGAAAGCCTTGCTGTCTAAAGGATGCAGTCATAACAGCTGAGAGGGAGTTTGTTATCCCAACTCAGTAGTACAGCAATATTTCCCATTTCAGAGCTTAGGCATTTGACTATTTTATCTGTCGTTAAGAGTTATCTGTTCAGTCCGTTTCTCATTCTTGCACAAGGAAGATCCTTCCCAAAACCAAAAAGGTTAAAGTTAACAATCAAAATTCTACAACTTCAAAAATCTTGAAATCTGAAAACATTTTAAAAAAATCTTCCATGTTTCCCAGATACCATGTTCCTGGTGGTTAATATTTCAGTTTACAGCTTAAAAGCTCTATTGATTTGATGTAGCTGAGAAAACAGGAAGAATGTATTATGTCAATCAGTATTTTCAGAGTTGTTTAAGAAAAATTATGAAAAGCCAGTGGTTTGCTAAAAAGAAGAGCAACTACATAATGATAAACCCAAGAAATATCAACCACAGAAATGCTGCAAAGCCCTTGAACTCACATTCCTCTTTCACCTGAAGCTGGAGTAGACTTGAGTGAGATTTGCCTCTGCTGTTCTGGGACCTGTTAGGTAAGGAACAGAAGTATAATCTCATGTACACATGTAACAGAGCAGGCAACAAGGAAAACACTTCAGCACTTTGCTAACAAGGCTGTGAGAGAAATGCTTGTTGGGTATTTACCTGGGCAGACTCCGTAATTATGGCAAATACCCTAAACCAAATCATACCAGCCATACCAGGGCTGGAAAACAATTTGGTAATTGCTCGCGTATTTTGTGAAGCTTTGAGACATGAACCCGTTATGCGGAATGCACTGGTAAAATACAAAAATAGAGGGCAGAGCGTGAACAGCTCCTTGGCTGACTGACAGTGAATGGCAGAACTGCCTGCTTGTTGGCACTGGGAATTCTGATTAGGGCAGGAAATTTAAATTAAGTTCTGAACCCTTCCTGAAGCCAACCCATGTATTTCCAAGAGCAGGGCACGGTGGCACCTGAGTCCAGGCTGGGCAGTGGTGGCCTGGCTGCTGTCTCAGGGCTGCCTGGCAAGATTTTTTGTACCTTGTTTGTGGACTCTGGGGGCTCGTCCCGCTGCTCGTGGTGCCGCTCCTGCTGCTCCCGGAGCTCCCTCTCCAGGCGGCAGATCCGCCCCTCGTACTGGGACTTCAGGGCGCTCATCCGCACCTCCAGCTCCGTCTTCTGCTCCTCCAGGGAGCTGCTCTTCTGCTTCCACTCCTCATTTTCCTTTGTGAGCTGCTCCTTCGTACCTGGTGGAACAGGAAAGGGTTCAGCCTCGCTGAATCTGCAAACTGAGCACCTGGGTGTTTTACCAGGTCACTGAAGTATTCTGAAATCCTAAAAATGTTAAGCTATAAAAGGAAATCTGGGAGGCAATTATGCCATTTTTCTATTTAATTGCAATTAAATAAAAAGAAACCAAAGATAGAAAAATATATCATACATATAGATAAATAAAAAACTTAAAGAAGTAGTCCCAAAAGAACAAGATGTTTTCAGCAAGCTCTTACACCATCATTCCTCTCAGTGACATTTAAAACAGAGGAGACAAGGTGTTTTGCACCTGTACATTTAGGGAAGGGGAGAGTTACCCAAGCTGTTAGTAGGGCCAATCTGCTCTAATCAACAGAAGGATCCAGAAGGGGGGTTATCATGTTGGCTGGCTAAAGAAAGCACAACCTTTTCTGGGTCCAGTGTACAGCTAGTTATGTACTTCTACCATCCCCCGGAAGAATTAAATTTTAAACTTTAGAACAATCCCTGTAGCATCCAGTCTAGAAAACACCTTTCAGTAAAATATGAAGCAGGCCACATTTTTCAAGCATCCTGTCTAAAGGTTTTTCTATAGAAATAATCAAAAATCTCTAAGGACAGAAAAACCAATTACAATACCAGCTAACTGTGCAATTTTCTGCTTGGCTGCAAGCAAGGTCTTCCTTGTTTTCTCTTCCTTCTCAGTGATCTGCTGCCTGAGCTGTTCTTCCTGTGTAGTCTTCTCTTGTAGATCTTGATGGAAACGGGCCAGTTCTGCCTGTAGCTGCATTATCTGCTCCTGGAGATTTCTAACTTCAGTTTCCTTTTCTGTTATTGTCTAGGGAGAGAGAAAGATTGCAATTATTGGCCACAACCAACTACTCTGGGAAATATAGAGCCCAAGTTCCAAGGAGCTGGTATTAGCTGGCCACTGGATTAAGGTTAAAAGGCCTCTTATCAACAACAGGAGTTCAGTCCTCTCTGAATGCAAGAGCTGAAAAACAGCATTCTCTTTCCCACTTATTCCAGGAAATAATGTGAGACACACTAGACACAGGATTTAAATCAGGCTTAAGATCCCCCTTTCACATATTTCTGTGACACACATTAAAACACCCTCCCATTCTTCACTGTTACACACATAGGACTGCAGCGGAGAACAGTACTCCGAAATTACTCACTGTTCTTACCTTTTGTAAGCTTTCAACCTGAGTCTCCAAATTCTTCGTCTTCACTTCAGCTTGACTGAGAACATCTTTTAGCTCTTGTACTTCCTGGGCAGAAACTTGGTCTTCTTGCTGTTCTGCCAAAGGCTGAGTTGACGCTTCAGCAACCATCTGAAAGGCATCAAGGGGTACCAGGCTGAAGGGGACTATCTGATCACAATGTCATTACTCTCACAAGATGCTTTTGTGTGCCAAGTGATCGGTTTAAAATCCCAGGAACTCTAGGGAATGCTCCATTTCAGTTCTATCTACCTTATCATGCTGTGCTTTCAGCTCCTCATACTGAGTCTTGTACCTGCGACCGATTTTCTTGACCTGTGTTATAGTTTTCACTTTTTCCTGTATGTCAGCCACTTTAGCATCCAGTTCTTTCTGCAAAGCGTCCTTTTCTGTTCTTATTTTAGCTACTTCATCCTTCAGGCTCTGAACAAGATTCTGGCTTGTAGTCAAGGATGCATTAGTTCTAAATGACAAGAGATCAGAGGGAGATGCAAATGAGATGCTTGAAAACATATACATTTCAATATCGCTTATTTATGCAACATCACAGGCATTATCTGTAGTGGATTATGTTTTCTAGGATTTTGCAATACAGAATAGAAATTATTCTACAATATATTACTTTGGAAGAATTGCAACTAATAGACAGCTTGCAAAACAACTCTCACTTCACCCTCCCTGCTTGTTATCAAGCCACAGAAAGAATACCAAAGGTTTCGCAGTTACATGGAGGCACTCAAGAAATTAGACTTCCAGATACAGCTATAATTAGAATATTTTGCTTTGCACAAAACCTTTCACAAATTGACTAATACCACACCTGGCAACTTCTGCTTTAAGCCTGCCTGTTTCTTCAGTCATCTGTTGGACACGCTTGGCATTTGCCTCCTTCTCAGAGAGCAGCTTTCGATACTCTTCGAGATCGGTGTCCTTCTGCTGGCTCAGTAAGTGCTGAAAGGGGGAGAAAATAGGCATTTTTGTAAAATTATTACACAGTTATAGCCAGAAAATCTATTTGAATTAGAGCCACTGCTTTTGCATTTTGATATGGAATATGCCAACTTTGAAGCTGCGTGAACAATGCTTATATTTCAAACATACTCCTTAGTTTTTTATTCTTCATAAGAAAATTTAGCACTTTTTTTAGTTGTTTGACTGGTGGGGCTTTTTTCCACACAATGATCTTTGAAAGGAGGCATTCCCCCACCTGAGTCCGGGCTTTCCAGCGTTTAACATCCTCTTCCAAGAGCTTTTTCTCCGCCTGCAGCATCCCACTCTTCTCACTGAGCTCAGCATTCGACTCTTGCAGGGGCAGGATGTCTGCCTCGAGCTTGCGTACCTGAGAAAGCACAGTAAGGGGTTACACTCTGCATCTCAGGAGACTGAAGGAATCCCTCAGTCATGATAGAGCTTCTTTCCCAACTCTCTGCCTTCCAGTGGTCACATGGAGGAAGAGAAAAGGACAAGGACAACAGCAGAGGATGATCCTACAGAGAAAAAAAATATTGGTACAAATTCCCAATCTTAGATGCTCACTCTGTACTTTGGTACAGGACAGATTATTAATGTTAAAATCCAATCCACTGGATTCCATTAAAATAAGCAGTATCTTCCTTTTAAACTCTTAATAAAGCTGTGGTCTGTTTTATATGTATTCTTGTGCCATTTTTAATTTAATTGCTGATAATATCCTTGTTCCTGCTACACCTCTAGCCACGGATAAACACTGACTTTCAGGTTCATCTAAACGGAACTGAACTTCAAGCTTTCCAATGTTGTAGATGTACCAATGTCTTTAAAAATTCGAAATGGAAAGCTTCCTCATTAGTGTATGACTTCAAGGAATAATTAAAATCTAAATAATGTATTTACTGTAATTAGCAATGGTATCTCCAGACATTTAATTCATACACTGAATATATGAAAGGTTTATGTGAAGCTCAGTACTAACCTTTGCTTGTATCTGCTGTAGCTCTTGCTCCAGCCTCTCCTTTTCCTCCCTTAACATCTTGTTGGTTTCTATAAGTATGTTCATGGTCTCAGTTTTCTTCATTAGTTCTTCATGCTGTGCAATGGTTTTTGCTGTTACCTGTGGAAAGATTCAACTCAGTCATTTGTTTTGCTTGTACATGCACATATACTCCACCTGGACCTGGTATAACGCCACCTTGGAAAGCTATCATGGCATTCATTATCTCACATGTACATTCAAAACAAGTAAATATCACTTAAGGAGTAGGAGATGGGGGAAAAAAAAAAAGATAAATTATCTTTTCCCTAATTATGAGATTTTACAATTGCCACACTCTCTCACAAGACTCAGAACAAGATGCTCCATTTGGTTATTAAGCAATCCCAGTTTAAAAACCCCCAAATTCTTTCAAAAATTAATTTTTGGGCACAGGCAGCCCCAGAACAGCCCTGCACTCATTGAAATCATAAGCACTAATCCCCAGCCATACCTGCACCTTCTCCCTCTCAGCATTGAGGCTGTCCTGCAGCTCCTGGAGCTCCCTCTCCAGGTGTTCCACTCTCTGGCGGTACCGCAGGCTCTCCACCTGCGCCACCTCGAACCTCGTCTCCGCAATCTCCTTCTCCCGACGGATAAACCTGCAGGGAGGAGTTCAACACCACATCACACCAGGAAAATGTTCTCATGTAGTGCAACCACCTCCTACCTAGCAAAAAAACACTTGCATTTTTAATATTATTCTTCAAGTATAAAGTAATACAAAACTATTTGAGTTCAAATCCAATTTATAACCCCCAGGAGAAGGAACCCAGAGCTAAGGTTACCTAAGAATCTCCAAGATTTGTTCCTGGGATTTGCCTTCTTCACTAAGAGAAACATTTGCTGCAGTTGGGATGGCTTCTTTCATGGAAGTCACCATCTTATTGCTCATGTTCTCCAGCTGCTCATGTAACAATCGATTTTGTTTTTCCAGATCCTCACAGCGGGATGCAAGTTTTGAAGCTTCATCCTACAACAAAATCATTCAATGATTGTCACTTCTGTGGCTGAATTTCTGTTAACTGAAAAAACCCACTGAAACAACAAAGCCCATCACACCTTGATCATTCTCTCTCTCTCTTCCCAGGAGGCTTTGGATTCCAAGAGCTCAGACTCTGCTTTCTGAGCAGCCTCCTCCAGCTGCTGCCTCACCGCTGTGTTCTTGGCAACTTGTTCTTTGATGGCCTGTAGTGCCTCCACATCAGCAGCATGAAGCATCAATTCCCGCTCATATTTGTTCTGAGCTTCAGAAGCCATCATTGCCTGCACAAAACCAGAACAAATTAACTCTGCTACTCTTATTTTGTATGTTTGACGTGTACAAAGAGACAAAATCAATGACCACAAAGCAAAAAGAAAACCACTGCCCAAAACCTCTGCTATTCTCAAGCACAGGAAACATGGAAATGCCCATCTACTGCATTTGAGGTTGGATTAAACGGCCAAAAGTTTTCAACATCCTTTACACCAATTAGTGCTGCTGGAATTCTCATCTGCAGAAAAGTACATTCCCTTTAAAAAACAGTTGGTAACAAGACAATAATCTTATCAGCTGCTGCTAAATATCACATCGGCCCACGGTTGTCAAAGATGACAATTATGTTTTGAGTTAGAAAAATACTTTCCCCATTGTCTTCTTGGGAGCATTTTCTGCTCCCTCCTTGGGACATGGAGGCAGCAATGCATTAAAACCAGTTAATTACACTCCCAAAATAATCTTTTTACATAATGAAACAGACCTTAGAAACAGAAATCTATTGCACTGAATAAACAGCTGCTCCCAAAACAGAGAATGTGCTCTCCTAGCACTTCTCCTGCCTCCAGCAGTCCTTGAGTAACAGTTTAGTTTTGAGTTCAACTGAAAGCTAACACGAATTTCACTGTCCCTGGCTAAAATAGGCAAACACACAAACATACTTGTTCCTGGCAGTCTCTCCTGGCCTGTTGTTCATTATTCAGAGCTGTGCTGGCTCTCTGAAGAGCTTCCTGAACTTCTGACTGCACGGCTGACAGACTCTTCTTCAGTTCTGAAAGCTGCAGTGACAGGGGAACAACAAAAACAAAGTAAGAACAAACCCAGGACTAAGCAGCAAAGTATTTGGCAGAGCACTGAACAGAGTCATTCATAATGGTGATTATTTTATTATTTATAGATTAAAATTAGTATTAAAAGAGAAAAATACTTTCTATATTTTGACTTATTAATATACAGAGCTCTTTCCTGGTAAAAACATAATCCTTTACTTTCAGAGTTAGACCTGCAGTAATTCTAGTTACAATCATTTTGTTTCCTTCTGAAACCTCTCACAAAGGCTGTTACTTATGTTTTCCTGCTCAAAGTTCAGGCAGAGAGTGACAGCTCTAAAGACACAATCACTCCACTGAAGTGACACTGTTAATGTACTGCTCATGTCTGGAAACCTCTCACAAGTTCAGGTACCCTGTGTACAGTCTAAAAGATCTGGTTCAGGGCACTGCTGTACTGTGAAACCCAAGTGAAGCTGAGGAAGCTTTGTGAAAGCCCATCCTGGGCACCCTCTGCAAGGGGGGCTGCGGGGGCTCAGTGCATACCTGTTGTTCCATGTTCTCCACAGCTTTACGCTTCTCCTCCTGCAGTTCTTGTTTTTCTTTTTCTGACTCCATCAACTTCTTTTCCAGCTGTGCCTGATATTCTGAAGACTCCTTCAGACGAGCTTCAACTGTTGTACGAACTTCCTCTGTCACCTTCATTAAAATCCATCATGAGATCCATTTTTTTATCCCATTAAATACATTATTCTGATAAAAACTGGAATTTTATTAACAATTTAAAGCCAGAATAGGTATTTCTCAGCACCTAATTTAGAACAACACCACTGAAATTGTGGAGAATCACAAACAGCAATGAATTTTTGCTCTAATAAACAATTAAAGTAAATAAAAATAAGTCATTAACTACCTACTTGTTTTTCCTTATTGAGGGATTCTTCCAGGCTAAGAACCATGGCCCTGTACTGCTCCACATTACTGGAACTAGTCTTGAGCCTCTCTCTCAGGTCATTGACTTGTTCCTCAGCTTGTCTCAGCCGACTTACAAGATCATCCACATCCTCATTTGTACTAGGCTGACCTGCAATATTAGAACACATTCATTAACTGAAATTTAATTTAGTTTTAAAACCACTGTTCTCTTGAAAAGTGAAGTAATTTTAGGATAATAACATGATAAAAACAATTACTTTCACAAAGCTTCCCTAAATAAAACTGTAACCCCTCACCAAAAAAAGGGCTTATAATAAATAAACATTGTTGACTACTTAAAACTATGTAACCTAATACATGTAAGCGCCTTCAAATAAAAATAAAAAGAATCCTTTAAGAAGTCTTGCTTCATTTTTTTCCCCTTTGTTGAAGACTACTTGGATGTGAATTTTACATTAACAAATCATGCTGGTCTGAAATATCATTTGTCAAAATCATTTGTCTGAATATGTGATTGCAGTAACAAAGTTTTATTATTTAGTGTACTGTTATCCCAATTCTAACGATTATGGACCGTGAATTTTACCATTCTGCAGATGGCAGTGCTTAGCATAAAGAGAAATTAACTGTGGAGGAAGATTTTACCTTTCCCTGGAGGCCTCTGTGAGGACTGGGATGTGAGCTGGGCCTCAGTGTTGTTCAGTTGCTGTTTCAGCATGGCACTTTCCTTCTGGGCGTTCTTCAGGAGCTCCTTTGTGTTGATGTGACGGTTGGTCTCCGTCTCCAGCTGCCTCTTCAGGTCCAGGATATGAACCTGCAAGCACAAGGTTCTTCAGCTTGCAATGATTCCCAAATGGCACAGAGGCCGAATGTAGTTCTGCATGTCAGGTATGGAGAAGAACACACTGCACTCAAGCAGAAGCACCTGGGGCTTTATTTTGCTCCAAACAAGTGCAACAGTTTCCACTCACCTCTTGATTCTTGGTAAGGGAATGTCTCTGTTCTACCTCACTTTCCAGTTTCTTCTTCAGCTGAGATATCTCACGCTCCAGCTTTTCTATCTGATTATTGAGTCTCTGCTTTGTTTCTGTCTCAGATCTCTCCAGTATTCCCTGAGAAAAGAGCACAGTGCACTTTGCTTACAACATACCTCAGTAAGTTTCTTCTGAATTACTGCAGCACTTCATACAAAGCTGTCACAACACTTCTCTAATTCAAAAAATAATTAAATAATAGGTAGATACAGAAAATGATGAAAAGTAGCACTTAAAATGTTTGACTTAGCTTTAAAGGTTTTTTAACTAATTTTGATACAATAGATATTATTAGAAGAAATTCTATTATTCATGCAGTCTAATGCCATGGATTAAAAAACCTCCAAAAGATCTACTGGAGAAACAGAATTCAGTCACATGATAAAACGTGCATCCTTAAATACACTCTAAGTGTCAATATACCTTATAATAAATTATATAAGTGTAGTAAAGTAAATATATCATAACAGCAAAATAAACTACCAAGGCAGGCACTGTTAAGTTTTGCTATCATAAAAATTAACATTACAAATTCTTTCCTTTCACTTTGTTTCATGTGTGTTGTTTCCATTTCATTATGAAAACCCTTCTCATCAAGTCAGAATTCTCAGGACATTGCCCAGGTAAATAACAGAGTATCATAATGTAGGACAGGAATCCTGAACTTGCTGAAATAAGTTGCTGAAGTATTTTATGTCGTGTTGATCTGTAACCACATAAAAATCCCTGTCAAGACTCAACCCCATGACTCTTACTTAATTTTCATGGGTATTTATTGAAAAGCCTGACTGACAGACCCAATCTGGGCATAAGCATAGCACCACATACCTGAATTGTTCTCAAATTGGTGAGCAGCAAGTTCTGTCCTCTTTGTTCAACCAGCAGAGAGTCACGTTGCTGCGTCAGACGCACGTCTGACATCTTCAGGATATCCTTTTCTTTTTTCAAGTTTTCTGCTCTCACCTTTAAGACAGCAAATAATAAGAACTTCGTTGCCAATCTCAAGTCCAACCATTAAACTTAGTAATATTTTAAAATCCATGTGAATTAAGCCAAGAACAGTAAGAACAGAAGTACTGGACATTCTGCTTTCCCTGCAAACTGAAACACCTTGGAATGTTCTTACATCTCCACTCTTCACTTGAGACATTTCAGGATAATCATAAGGAAAACTCTCGTGCTACCTTGGAATACCCTGCAGTGCCACACACAGTTACTGACCTCTGCCACTGCCAGTTTTTCATTTGCTCCCCTCAGGTCCTGAGTCATGGTGTTAATGATCTGCTCCTGCTTCTGAGTAGTCGCTGTGAGCTTCTGGGTTCTCTCGTGCAGGGAGGTGATTTCCCGGCGATAGCCTTCCACGTTATCCTGCAGCATCTCATACCTTCCAGGGAACACAGCAAAGCAAGTCTGCCACGTTGCACTGTCCAACTCACCAGGGGCATGCACACAGCTGTGTGTTTCAAGGTTTTATGCTTCAGTTTGCACATATGTGCCTCACTCAACTGCAGCTTCTATTCTTCATCCCACCTGCACTATTTCCTTCGTGTTCTTACACAGAACTGACAGTATCAATGTTTAACTGAGCAAACAATATCAAGCAGCCAGAGAACATGTAAGGCAATGACATTATGTAGCTGAATTACCGTTTGGAGGCAAATTCCAGCTGTGTGGATATCTTGGCATTTTGTGACCTCAAGTCTGTGACCTGCTCCTGAAGCTTTTCATTCTGTTCATTCAGCAGCTTGTCGTTCTCTGCTTTTTCTTTTTTATAGTTCTCAAAAACTTCCTGCAACTGCAACAAAGAACAGACATAAAAGTGCTTACCAAGGGCAAAAAGAAGTAGGGACAGCTTTGTACAGTGTCTGCTGAAAAATGTACCTGCTTAAGAGCAGCCTTGGCCTCCACAGTCTCCACAGACTCACTCATGGACATTGGAGCAGGAGTCGTCATGGACTGAGGTAAATTCGGGCGCTTTGGAGTAGATGTAAGACAGATCTCCTCTGGTAACATACCTGAAGCTACAAAAAGGTAAAGGGGGTTTTAAAGCAACGCTTCTGCTTGCCACAGCAGATCTTACAACCTCTGCAGCCTGGGTACCTTGCAGAGGAATGATGGCCCCCGTGGTCTGGGTGAGCAGGATGCGGAACATGTCCCGCTGGCGGATGATGGACTCCACGAGCTGCAGCTGGTGCTGCCGCGACTCCCGCAGCTGCTGCAGCTCACTGACAGCCTCATTCAGCTGGCTCTGGAGCTCAGAGATCCTGAAACAACAACAGCTGCCTTTAGCAACATTAGAGAGGCACATCCAGGTGTTCTGGGCCCCTTTCTTCTAGAAGGACACTGAGAGGCTGGAGCATGTCCAGGGAAGGGAACAGAGCTGGGGAAGGGTCTGGAGCACCAGGAGCAGCTGAGGGAGCTGGGAAAGGGGCTCAGCCTGGAGAAAAGGAGGCTCAGGGGGGACCTTCTGGCTCTGCACAACTCCCTGACAGGAGGGGGCAGGTGGGGGGGGATCAGGCTCTGCTCAAAGGGAACAGGGACAGGATGAGAATAAACAGCCTCAAGCTGTGCCAGGGAAGGTTCCAGTTGGACATTCAGGAATTCAGGAAGAATTTTTTCACAGAAGGAGTTGTCAAACATTGGAAGGGGCTGCCCAGGCAGGTGGTGGGGTTCCCATCCCTGGAGGTGTCCAAGGAAGGCCTGGACGTGGCTCTCTATGCCCTGGGCTGGTGACATCTGGGGCATCGGGCACAGCTTGGACTTGATCCTGGACATCTTTCCCAAACTTAATTATTCTGTGAACCTATGACACAATCCTGTGAAGTTCTAGGAGACAGGCCTTTGGGCTGCCATGTGTAGATAAAAAAGAAAGCAGGCCTCTTCCCTGAACAGCAGAATTCTATTCACATGAATAACTTCCAAAATGTCAGTAGCATGAGCAGAGAGTCAGACTAAGAACCTTTCACAAAGAATTCCATTACCTGTGGCCTTTGCAGTAGTGATTTAGATATGCACACATGCAGTTCTTTGTTTAGCTAACAGGAATGAAAACTTATCTTTTTGAAAAACAGCTCTGTTGTGTGAAATCAGTCACTAGAAGACTGACAATTATTTTTACTTCAGGTTTTGATGACAGGACATATTATAAGATATAAAGCTATAAAGCCATTTTAATATAAACCTGAAGGTCCCGTAGCTTAAGAAGAACTTGCTTTTATGAGTTACATAGCTGCTGCACACAATTAATAACAATCAGAAGTAAAACACTGAAAAATGCTTAAATGAATCCCTGTTACTACTTAGTACAAAGTTAATGAAAAGGAAGGGGTGACCTACTTAGATGATGTTGTTTCTTGCTCCTCTTTTTCTCTTGCCTCCCCCAGCTCCCGAAGAGCCACCAGGAGACGCTGATTCTGCTGCTGAAGCTCTTGGATATTTCTGTAGGAGACCAGGTGTTGAGTGATCACTTCAGAAGAGCTGCTGATGTCAGCAGAGCTCACTGCTTCATCACGGATCACGTGGTTGCCTCTGGCTTCTTCCAGTTCCATTAACAGCACACAGATCTGAAAGAGAACAGTTCTTGTGTAAGGCCTGCACGGACTCTAAAGTTTGCTCTGAAAAACAACATCTTAGAAATAAAGGACTTGGAAATTGAGGGGTTTTCCCTACAATGTGCAGACAATTATAATCAATAAATCCTTGTAAGATAATTATATGACAAAAAAATAGCTTGACAAAAAGCAACAGGATCAGAAGTGCATAAACTGTTTAGTTCTGTGAACAGATCACAGGACCAATCTAACAAAGAATTGATATAGATGAGTTTTCCATGTCAGATGCTTAACAGTATTATCCTAAAGCAGCACCACTTCTACCCAGCTAAACCCAGAGTTTTGAAAGCAGAAATACCATGCTGTCCTGAGCAGAAGCTTTAATGTCACCAAGGTACTTAGGACAACCAGAGTCTCCATGATTGTGGCTGAACATAACTTCCAAGTAAACACCAGAAATGCAGCAGCACATGAATAAACCAATTGCAAACAGCACATTTAACCACAGCAACATTTCTTCTACCTGCTGGGAGAGATCCTTCACTCGCACTTCCAGTCTCTGGCTCTCCCTCTCAAAGAAGGAGGCGTGTTTGTTGGCTTGGTCCGCGCTGTCCTGCAGGCGATGGATCTCCTGCAAGCACACCAACAGGAGCAAACATCACACCTCAGCTGGACACATCCCTTTCCAGAGAGATAACAGCGTGTGCAGACATGCCTGGGGAACCAAACTGCTCCTTAAAGTTACACTCCCAAGGTTAAACTCCAGGTGTTCCAGAATCAAATGCCACGTTCTTTTGTGCTGTATTGGTGTATGCTTTAAAACTAAAGCGGGAAGGGAGTACTGAAGTCCAATTTTATGCCAAATAAACACTAAACTTTGTTTACAGTGAACCTACTCTCTCAGAAAATAAGAGACTGTAAATCACCATTATAAAAAACTATGAAATACATTGGTTCTGGTAAAATACTTTGTACAGTTCCAGAAATTGCAAGCCAGAAAGCCCAACACATCTTTTCCCATAATAAAAGTTGACTGAGAGATCCATTTCATACACTTACAACAGCAATTAGGTTTAAAGATTTGAAAATTAATTTTTTCCCCAAAATTATACATGCTCTTTTATTTTATACTGACCTTCATAGCTTGTTCAAGCTTTGCAGACAGACTCGCAACAGCTTTCTGGGAACGCTCAAATTCTTCACGCTGACGTTTTAAGATTGGGGCTTTGGCTTCTACTTCCTGCACTATTTCATCCAAATATTTATTGATTCTCTTATTCTCCAGCTTTTCCATATGCAACTGATCCTGAGTTTCTACATATGCATTGTACAGCTGCAACAAAAAGGTTTTGGGTCGTTTTTGATACATCTGTACAGATGTCTTAAAAAAGAACCACTGGTAATGATACAATTCATACCTTAAGGCACTGCAATTTTATACAACTCTGAACTAGTTCATTCAGAAAAACAAGCTGGACTTTTAAAATATGGTTTACGGTTTCATATCACAGCAAAGAAGTTACAGACATTAATTTTAAAATGTGAAACTTTATAGTGCAACTGTCTGCAATAAAAGAATTCTATGTAACAGGCACAAGTCTTAAGCAAGTTTAAGACAACAGAAATATCAAAACCAGTAACACAGCATAAAGGAATTTAATGTCTGGACAAAACAACCAATAACAAACAATGACAATACAAATTGCACAAACAGAAGTGTAAAAACCCCCAGCATCTGCATGACCTATCATTACGCTAATTTTTTTGAAAATAGAGGCCAAAAGCACAGCAGTACAGATGAAAAAATTACGTAAATAAGCAAAAAAAAGGCTGCTCCTGCCAAAAATGCCTATAGAAAGTAAGTTTATATTAACAAAATCCATATATTTCTGAATTTGATCTACCAAAGAAAAACTGTAAGGCATGTTGAAAAAAATCCCAGTAACTCAGCAAGTGAAGTCTGCCTCAAGTAAGATTTCCTGGCCTTCATCAGGCATGATCCCAAACCCAAAGAGTGCCCCAAGCCTGCACCTTTTCATTCTCAGAGTGTCACTGATGGCATCCAAGGGCTTTGCTGCTGGAGAGGTTGTGCTCACTCACCTCAGTTAACTTCATGCCAGGCTTGACCACTTTGGCCACTGCTGCAGCAGTGGGAGACATGGCTGCCAGCTCCTCCTCAGACAGGATGGCTCCTGGAGACACAACCCCACAATTACCACCCAAAAGCTGCAATAACCCCCACCAGAAATACTCTTAAATATGATACCTGACTGGCTTTATTTGAATTGCTGAAAAGCTGTTCCTACTAGGACTCCTAAAATTTAAATAATTTCAGAACATGAGCAGTTGAAATAGCTGGGGCAAGGCTTAACCTCAGGTTTTACATTACACAGTCAGAGGTTTGGAGTAGCAGAGCACTGGTTTATTTTCATTAATTTAACACAGGGATAGAGCAAATGTACTCTATGCCTCTGTTCCTTCCTGCTCTCTATCCTTTAGAATCTATGGATATCAGCAAACAACAAAAAAGACAGAGATAAAGCAGTGAATACTGAGCAAGATTTAATGTCAAACAGAAATCTAAGGACAGAGGTTTGTTTTCTGTTGCCTTTTTTTAAAGAGGAAAATAAGAATAGTTTATCATCTCCACTTCTCTCTCCAGAAAACCACTAAAAACATGATGATTCAGCCTTGAATTAAAAGTTTCCTCTCCATTTTCTTTGAAAAGATAACAGATTAAAAAAAGAACTTCAAAAAACACTAAGAGAGAAATGCACTTTCTGCTGAGGGGAGCATATTTATATACATACATAAGCGTATGTATATGTATGAAAAAGCTTCTAAAACAAATTATTAGAAACGACCAAAGATGACATTAGATTAATGCAGCTGGTTCTTACAGAAATTTAGCACAATATTTTGTTAAAAGATGATAAAAGCCCACCTTTGCGCTTCGTAGCCGATAGTAAATCATTGGCATTCTCCAGCTCCTTCTCCAGCTTACTGATCTTCTCTCTCAGCTCCTTTTCCATGACAGCTTTTGACTCCTCCACCTCAGCCAAATGCTCCTGGGCTGCTTTATTAGCTAAAATTACATCAGACAAGAAGGTTGTGTGTTGTGATTTGTTTTATTTTTATTTTAAAAGTATCAAATTTTACCTGTGTACCTTAAATTTTACTTTATACGATCTGCAGAAGTTCATGCTGATAAGAAAACTCAGCAGTGTGAGAAAAGCATGAACCCACTGCCTATCACCTTTGCTTAGGAAAGGGCAAAAACATGAACTGTTCTTAGCAGTGAAAAGGAATCTAAACTAAAAAACTAAAGTGAAGTCATATCTTGCAAAATTAGACCCTTTCATCAAAATCCACTGTAAAATTCCAGGTGTATTTGAAAATAGTTCCCCAAACACCAGTAAATTCAACTAGTCAGGTACAATTTTTATTACAAAGGGACTGATACTTCCATCACCCCAAAAGCCCAATGAAATCCTTTTTAGGGACACAAACCCCCCATTTTTCAGAGCATCAAGGTACTCCAAGGAGCCCAACTGCTCTTCCCTTTGCCAGCTTACCTTCACCTGCTTCCTTCAGGAGCTTGTGCAGCTCTTCCACTGCTCCTGTCAGCTCGTTGCTCTTTGCCTCTGAGTCATCAGCAGCGCTCTGAAGAAAGTTTAGCTCACCTTTAGTACACAGCAACAGCAACCCCATGTTTACAAGAAAGCTTAAACTGACCCAAATTACGAACACAGTTTTCTGAGTAAAATGCTGAAAGATTCACCTAAGCTGGACAATCCTTTCCATGTGGATTGAGTCTCACTTTGATGCAAACTGCCTATCTGAGAGTTAGAAGCATCAGACACTGATTTGATGTGACAATTCCTGATACAATGTATGGCCTTCAGCTGTTTAGAGCTGCTGCTGGCTCTTTCCTTCTTTTCACTAAAGAAAACCGGGAATTTTCAATACTCTATTTCAAACAGTCTGAAAAATATGGTATTTTGAGGGACTCTTGTATAACAGTTTATGTTTCTTTACTTCTAGTTTCAGCTCTCCCGAGTGCAAAGCTGTACAGTGTTTATTTGGGTATCTGTGCAAGAAAGCTCACAAAGCAGAGCTCAGTAACCTGCGCACTAAAGTGTGCAAACCAAAGAGCAAGCAGTTGTACACTTTAGCTGACTTAGCCAGAAAGTTACAGGTTATTTTTCACTCTTTGAGCCAACAGAACAAACAAATACTACTTGTTTGGATGGTATGTCTGATACAGTACAGGATATTCAGCTGGGTCCTAACTAGGTCACCAACAACTGCAGTGTTCAGAAATGAACTTCTAACTCAGAAAAATCTCCTCCACAGTCATACTTTCCACATAAACTTTTACATTCCAATAGATCGTAAGACATAACCACATTTTTACAACATGAAGCCTCAAAATAGTTGGCATAAAATTACTATTTCCACCCCAGTTTTGCTTATTCTCCAAGACAATCCAAACAGTTTAAGAGCCTAAATGCTGACTAAGATAGCAGCAAAGAAAACAATGTTTTGGATGTTTCACGAAGTCCTGCAATGGAAGTTAGCCTTTCCCACATCCACATTTTGTGAGGAAAAAACTCCAAACTGGCCTACATTTTTTAAGATTTGACCCCTACTACAGTTATAACAGAATTAACAAACTCACCTTATACAAGTTGGACAATTTAATGTGGGCATTCAGTTCATTGTGAAATCTCTCCTCCATGCTTGCCTGCTGCTCTTTTGCCTGGCAAATGAAAGAGGAGACAGGGTAGGGGAGCATTCCACTATTTCTATTTCACTCATTTTATTGTTTGATTTATAGAAGCAGCTGTAATGCTGTTTCATGTATTTCAAGCTGTCTCACCTCCTTCAGTTTATTCAAAAGTTCTTCCACATGCTTCTGGAGGTTTTCATTTGACTGTTTCAAGCTGTTCACCTGTTCCTCCATTCTGGAAACCTATTCAGAGAAGAAATAAGAACACCATATAAAATTTTTAGTTCCTATTCCAGTTTATTTTGGAAAATACTTGTCTCATTGTTTTTAATTTAAAAATAAAAACAAACCCAAAAGTTGCTGAAAGAGCAGAAAGGGTCACTCAAATACAGTTATTAAAGTACTTGGCTTTGTTTAATACAGTTAATCAGGTGGTATAATTTCTAAGAAATGACAACTCAGTAATTACATTACCTCCTCCTTTTTGTTCTCCAGACTACATTTGAGCTCCAGGATTTCATTGCCTTTCTCCCTGGCAGTATGGAGCAGTTCATCTGTTTTGGCTTTCAGCTCAGCATTCAGCCACGTGTTCTGGTTCTGCAGCAGCTCTTTTTCTTGCTCCAGCCTTTTCTCCCGGTACTGAAAAGAAAATTGTAGTGTGATTGTAGTGGTTCCACAGAAAATAAAGCAGCCAGTTCAACTACTCTGATTAGAGGAAGAGAAGCAAAACTGTACTGTACTTTGGCAAATACAGGCAGTGCTTCTTATCACACTGGTAGTAAGTTACAGCTATCAAGCAACAAGAAATCCCTGCCATTTGAGTTAGTTTCCTCAAAGTTTACCTTGGTTGGGAACATGAACTAGATTAGTAGCCTTTTACAGGAAATTAGTTACGATATTGAGGCTTTTGCCCCCTCCTCCTCTCTTTATGGAGTGTATTCTGCCCATGGAGTAATGGTACAGTTTCACAGCTAATTATTTTTCTCCTTTCTACCTCCCTTCATGGACCTGGAGTCCTTCCTAGAAGGAAGGAGCAGCCACCACTGCCACCAAGGAGGCCTGGACACGCTTGCCCGGCCTGATACCCCTTGTCTTCTAGGAATACAGATCTCACTTCCAGTCACAGCCACCAATTTTATAATAAAAGAATTTGCTATAAATAACAGGTGCTCACTTGACCTACTTTCTAAGGAATCACAACAAAATGGTGATTACATCACACATGAACAATGCAGAACACACATGGTGCTTAATAAAGCCCTACTCACCTTCATGGAAACATCTGATGTTTGAAGCTCATCCAACTTCAGCTGAAGTTTTGCCTTTTCTGTGTTTGCCTCTGTGAGCTTTTCATTTAAGCGTTTAACATCCTCTGGAGGAGGGAAATCAGTGTTAGAAAAAGCTGTTGTGTAACAGCTTTAATTACTAAATTGTAAAGAATGACAACAGGCAAGATACTTTGTATGTAATTGTACATTGGGCACTAAGATACTGTATAAGACACCTTCATAAAGCGAGAAAAACAAGCACCAAACTGCTGCTTTTCTGCAATTACTGTGTTATTTCCTGCCTTGTTTCTTTTCCTCTAAACACTGTTTCCTGCTGATCCAGTGTTTGGTGCTGCAGGTACAAACTGCATATTCCATTGAATTCAGTTGTTCAAGCAGGTTTTATTTGGTATTTATTGACTGTGTTCCTGGCTGTACCATTTAAATGTTCAACTTCCTGAGATCGCCTTTCAGTTGTTCGGACCAAGTCTCTCTTCTCAGCTTCCAGTTCTTCCTTCTCTCGACTTAATTGGCTCTGAAAAAGATTGCAGAAGGGCAATAAAGAAATGTGATCAGCTCTCTGGAACAGTTTATAGCCACTACTTACAGTTAGAATCACAAAGCAGCAAGCTAAACCTCAGCTAAACCTCAGTGAGTTACCGCAGCCAACTGAACCCTGGGATAAGAGGCTTAGAGTGGGCAGACAAATCACAATGGAGTTGCTCAAAACTGCATTTCAATTTAACATTCTTGGAAAGACAGCTGTGATAGTCAAGAATTTACTGAAACAGTTTTATTTGGTTAAATAAAAGGGGTAACAGAGTAAACAAGGAATGAACACATGCATCAATATAAAAATCAAAACAAAGTCAATAATCTTGGATCATTTACAGGCAACACTGTCTCTGCCCCCAAGGTATCACTACAAAGCACCTCAGTCAGGCCCCGGTAAGCTGCTCCGGGGAAACAATCAGATCCATCTTTTCATCGTGGAAAAATCAATCTAATAAACTTGTTTTAGCCTCCTGCTCCAAAATTACTGTTCTGCTGGATCAGTCAGCTCAAGTGACTCATCCTGCAAACCAGTGACTTTTGGGCATAACACAAGGAAAACTGTGCCAGAGCGTGGGAAAGGATGGGGGAAAACGGAACTCTTGTTTATACCTTCGTCTGAATTTTGGGGGTTTGGTTTAAAGTCACTTCACAACAGGTTTCAGCTGGAATGGAATAATCCATCCAAACTAAAACAAGCACCTGCTCACCTGTCATTCAGTTTGCTAAAACACCACCTTTTACCCTAAAAGTTCCCACAATTTTCCTGCACACACGCCCCATGGACATGTAAATATCTCCATGAGCTCAGACTGGTACCGATCTCGATTCTTAATTGGGAACTGAGTGCATTCTATGCTGCAAAGGGCCAGGGCAGCCACAGGATTTCAGTTCCTGGCCACGTCCCGGCAGTACCTGAACAGCCGCGTTCCTGTCCTGGGCAGCCTCCAGCTCCTTGTTCTTCTCATTGAGTACCTTCAGCTGCTCGTCTGGGGGGGAAGGAAAGGCAGTGAGGGATCTCCACTGTAATGTGACAGAACTCACTCTCTAAATGCAACAGAGTCAAAATTTCCCTGACAAACATTTTTAACAAAAGAGAGAGGAGAATTCCAGACCTTACTCTGGGTTGACCAGGGGTACTGAGGCAGACCAAGGCAATCCTTGGAGCAGAAGCACCTTTTGTGAGGATCAGTACATAGCCCACTGTACTGTTACTACACAGTAAGGGGCTTTTTTTCCATGAGAACAAAAGATTCCATTAAAAAAGGCCGACTTGAACACACCACCAAAACACATCTCTACAAATGGAGCCAATGGAGAGATTTTCAGCTCCTGCGTAAAACCTTAAGCAGTTCACACAACACTCGACTGCAGGGTGAACATCCTGCCCAACACTTAAGAATGTTACAGTTACACTTACGAAGCTTTTTAAGCTCCTCCCGCAGAGTTTGACATTCCTGGGTCTCCTTTACAAGTCTTTCCTGACTCTGAGCTAGTCGCTTTTCCACTTCAAAGTACTGTTGTTCTGCAAAATAACAAAGCCATCTCAGTTTCACTTAATCAACTTTTTTTTTTTTCACCTTTACCAAGGATCATTTTAAAGAAAATATCTAAAAATACTAAGGCCGTAATAGAACCTGAAGTAAGAAAAAGAAAAAGCATTTTTGAAGGAATGAATGTTGTTTAAAATACTTTGCTAGCAGGACAAGTGGTATGTCTCCAGAAACTGTGATATGTTTCAACTTGGTCTAGTGTAAGGTGTCCCCACCCATGGCAGGGGTTGGAATGAGATAAGCTTTAAGGTTCCTTCCAACCCAAATCATTCCATGATTCTGTGAAATGACTCATTAAATAAGAGCCTAATTAATCTGAACAGTTCTTTAACATTTTTGATGTAACCAGAGATATTGTATCAGCCCAATTATGCACTTTGGGCTCATCAGCTTACAACTTCTTTTACCTCTGGAGTATTTCTATACACATACAGTAAAATCCACATAACTCTAGGTATCAAGGGATTTGATCTGGGGAAACTTTTAATGAAGACTTCTTAAAATTAATTCCTGGGCTCTATTCCCTTAGCAGTGAAAAAAAAAAAATTAGATCTGAATTTTGGTGATTTGAAACAGTAACTGTGTCATGGAGCGTCAGCGTAAAATACTCCATAAAAGCAGAACTAAGCCCACTCTTGGGCAGGACAGGTTTCTAAGGAAGTACTGAGGGATGTTTGTTTATCTTCTTCTTCCTCTCCTACTTTACAGTTCCAAATAATGCTGCCCCTCCTGCCACACACGGGAAGAATGGACCTGGAAGTGAGCAACCTGCTAAAATCTGTGGGCTACATTAATTTACAGCACGCTTTAATAATGCATTTACCAAGATTCCTACCATGAAAGAGACTGAAAAGCTGAAAGATATAAGTTTACACTAGAAGTGTGTCACATTCCCAACAAATTAACTCATATTCACAACCTCACACTCTTGTCTCCTGCTCTCTGTTGCTATTAGTGTTCTGTGACCAACTCATCTCCAAATCAATATAAAAATATTGATTCCATCAGGATCAATTTACAGAATGGAATTTAAGAGTAAAGTATAAACCTAAGGCTGTTTGAGAGCTGGGTGAACAAAGCTGCATTTCTCCTCCACAACGGGGACCAAAGCAGATCAAAGCACAGAACTCTTTAGGTTGGAAGAGACACCTAAGATCAGAGTCCAACCATTGCCCAGCACTGCCAAGGCCACCACTGACCCATGTCCCCAAGGGCCACATCTACACAGCTTTAAAATCCCTCCAGGGATGGGGACTCCACCACTGCCCTGGGCAGCTGTGCCAGGGCCTGACAATCCTTTCAGTGAAGGATTTTTTCCCATTATCGAACCTGAACCTTCCCTGGTGCAACTTGAGGCCGTTCCCTCTCATCCTGTCCCTGTTCCCTGGGAGCAGAGCCCGACCCCCCCGGCTGCCCCCTCCTGTCAGGGCGTTGTGCAGAGCCACAAGGTCCCCCCTGAGCCTCCTTTTCTCCAGGCTGAGCCCCTTTCCCAGCTCCCTCAGCCGCTCCTCATCAGACTTGTGCATATCAATGGTAGTTAAAAACCTGACAAAAAGCTGTTCTTTAAGACCGCTTAAAGCAGTTTTAACCCTGAATGTCCTTGGCAAGAGAAAAAAAAATACCAACAACAAAAGACTCCAGCCAAAGCGAGAGACATACACCGATCACGTCCCACTGCAGGGCCCTTCCCACACCCCTCCCGGCCTCACAGCCCCAGGGCACCCCCCGAGAGCCTCTCGAAGACAACACCGCGCTCCGTGCTCTGCCCGCGCTGCGTCCCCTGAGCACAAGGACCGCGGCCGCTCCGCGGGCCCGCCGCCCGCACTCACCGCTATCCACCTTGAAGCGCTCATGGCGGGCCCGCAGCCCGTCGATCTCGCCCTGCTGGTCGCCCAGGAAGCGCTCCAGCTTGCCCTGCACGGCACGGGGCAGCTTGGCGAGCTCGGCCCGCTCCAGGAGCTGCTGCAGCACGGCCGCCATCGCTCCGGCACAGCACCGCCCGCCTCCGGGCGCGCTTCCGCTTCCGGCACGGCCGCGCCGGCCGCCATCATGGGTGTGGCGGCAGCGCCGTGTCACCGCCAGAGCCGCCACAGCTGGAATAGGCGACCACACAGCCTCGTCTCTATGACGGATACGGAGCTAGCTGTACTTCTAAGGTGTCCCGTGTGCCCGGGAGGTGCTGAAGAAACCCGGCGGCTTCCGCCACTCCCAGCATGGCCGTACGGCGGCTTTGCGTCCCCTCTGCGCGCCCTTTTCCCGCGCTCCGCTAGGCATTAGCGTGCGTCATCTCCCTGCGCCGCGGCGCTTACCGATCATGTAGGACCGGCCACCTCAGTGCTCGGCTGAGGCAGCGGCGGCTGCCGAAGTTGGGAATGCGGAGGTGCTGAACCCGGGGACGCGGGGGTGCTGAACCCCGGGATACGGAGGTGCTAAACTCGGGGACGCGGGGGTGCTGAACCCGGGGATGTGCAGGTGCTGCCCCCGGGGGTGTGCAGGTGCTGCCCCCGGGGGTGTGCAGGTGCTGAGCCGTAGTGGTCCGGAGGTGCTGAGCTCTGGAGTCTGGAGGTGCTGATCCCGGGGATGTGCAGGTGCTGATCCCTGGGGATGTGGAGGCGCTGAGCTCTGGGGTCTGGAGGCGCTGAGCTCTGGGGTCTGGAGGCGCTGAGCTCTGGGGTCTGGAGGCGCTGAGCTCTGGGGTCTGGAGGCGCTGAGCTCTGGGGTCTGGAGGTGCTGAGCCCGGGGGTCTGGAAGTGCTGAGCCCGGGTGTGGGGACCCGGCTGTGGGGGTATGAGTTGAGGTGTGTGAGAACCATCCCTGTGGAGGCTCAGGATGCCCTTTGCTTCCTCACCCTATGCTCTTGGGCTTCAGCTTTTTAATGCTTAATTCTTTGGGAGACCTCTCCAGGCATGAAGGGGTTTTCAGACCAGCCCTACAGGGAAGGGGAGGAGTCTGTGGCAGCCCCCATGCCCTGCGTTCTAGCGGGGAGCTGCAAAGGTGGCTCTTTGGAATGTCCACAGATGCTGTGCTTTGAGTGCTTGGGAATCGGAATGCAAGTGGTGTAGGGCATGTTCAAGGACACGTGTGGAATTTAGCAAGTCCCTGTGTGAATGGAAAAGTGCATCCTTTAGAAATATCATGCAGCAAGACATTGTTTCTTGAAGGCATTCAAAAATTCAAATCCTGGGTTCAGTTTTGGGCCCCTCATGACAAGAAAGACATGGAAGGGCTGGAGCAGGGAAGGGAATGGAGCTGGGGAAGGGGCTGGGGCGCCAGGAGTGACTGAGGGAGCTGGGAAAGGGCTCAGCCTGGAGAAAAGGAGGCTCAGGGGGGACCTTGTGGCTCTGCACAACTCCCTGACAGGAGGGGGCAGCCGGGTGGGGGTTCGGGCTCTGCTCCCAGAGAACAGGGACCGGATGAGAGGGAACGGCCTCAAGCTGTGCCAGGGTGGGTTCAGGTTGAAGACTGGGAAAGTTTCTTCACTGAGGGGGCTGTCCAGCCCTAGCACAGCTGCCCAGGGCAGTGGTGGAGTCCCCATCCCTGGAGAGATTTAAAAGCCATGTGGATGTAGCATTTGGGGCCGTGGGTCAGTGGTGGCCTTGGGGGAATGGTTGGACTCGATGACCTTACAGGGATTTTTCAATCCAAACAATTCTAAAGGACCTTTGTGTGAGACTTGGTCTCCTGTACTCACTGTGCTGTATGTACCTTCTTTCACTTTATGTATTGCGTGTTTTGTAGGTTGGAACTACAACACCTCACTTAAACCTGGAGCCATGGGTAGAACTTACCTTGTCGAGGAAGGTGTTGGGCAGTACCTGACAGAGCTCAGCACAAAGGTGAAGCCGTATGTCACTGGCCTGTTGATAGGGCAGGTAAGTGTGGAATTGTCCTTCCATCCATTCCTGTGAATTGGAGAAGCCCCTGTTCACCAGTCTCAAGGTGTGTTTGCTTCTATTGATGCTTTGGCAAGTGTTCCCCACAACGGGACTATGTCATTCGGGCTGTGCGAACCCCTCCGAAGGAGCAGCAGCAGGAGGAGAGCATGGGCCTTCCCAAGCTGGCATCCCTGGATGAGGAGTGGATCACCACGCACGCCAGTCAGGTGAGAACTCACCCTGGGAGGTGACAGAGGGGTGGGAGGAACAGAAGGGAAATAAGACGGACACAAAGTATCTCAGCACTTATGTGATCTCAAGCTCTTTTCTCAAAGTGAGAGAGCCTTCTTAACCACGCTGGACACAGATGTTTTAAAACAGAAATCCTCTTATTATTTTCAGGTTATTTTGATGAAAGGACACTTGATATTACTGAAGGGAGAACACTTGCAGGATGTATTCCTGCATGCAGAGAGTCTTAAAAGTGAAAACCAGTCTCCCTTAGTTAATTTCTGCTCTTGGTGCAGACTTGTTTCACCAGGGGTTTTTGATATCTCAAGTTGCGTGGTTGTTAGATTGCCAGTTCCTATTAATAAATGTTCATTTCTATTCCCAAGGTGTCCAGAATGCTCCCTGGAGGGTTGCTGGTTCTTGGTGTGTTTATGGTTGCAAGTCCAGAGCTGGCAAAAGACGGTCAAAACGCTTTGCGCAAGGTGAGCAGAGTTCCTGCTGGAAGGACAGCAGCATCTTCAGCTATGTGTCTGAGGAATTTCCTGTCGTTGACTTGACTAAAATACAGTTGTTTTGTTGCTTTATTTCACAAATGTGCTTTGATGTGTGGGTTGAGACTGAAACCTCAGAAATCCCTGTCCCTTGGGACAGTATTTGTTAACCTCCTGTTTGTTACTGCAATAGCAAATCTGAAATTCTATTTACTGTGTTTATCTGTATTTACTGAATGTGGACATTCTGGCTTAGGGAGAACATCCTCAAGTTTTATATTAAGCTAAATCCTTGTCGCACAGGTGCTACTGATGTTAACGTGTTAGCTTTCCTTGTCTGAATGAATCACTCAGTTTAGAGGTGTTTACAGTAGTGAAAGATCTATAATTCTGATTCCTTTAAAAGAAACATCTTGTCTAGAACTTGCGCTTTTGGCTTAGGAGTGTGGGATTAAATTTAAAACCTAGTCAGAACTATCTGATGGGCTTAAAATGCATTTTTGTTACAGTATTGGGGCAGCTACTGCCATATTTAGTTTCTGTTCTGAAGATGTATGTTCATTTAATCATTTTTCTAACATAATCGTGGTGAGTGATTTAAGCATGAGCAGGTTTGGCAGCCTGAGATCCAAGAGTCAGTTTTGGCAGTTCAGTGTAATTGCATCTCAGTTGTGCTTACTGAAACTGGCAGCTGGCTGAAAAAAGTGAGCTGTGTCCGGGTGATCAGTGATTGCTGAATTAAAAATTGGGGTGGGGTTTTTTTTTATAATTAGTAGCTATTTTGCACAGCTTTCCTGACCCAGCTGATAGGCATAAAACTGTAATATGTCTGTAAGGACAAGAGCATATGGGTTGGACATGTGAGAGTGTGCTGCTTGCTTTGGTTTATAAGGGAGCTAAATTAAGATTTTGCAAGCCTCTTTCACTTTGGGGAAAGTCCCTCTGAATCCCTGTTGAATGTTCTTTTAACGTGACATTTTGGTGATGTGTAAGCTGTGTTTCCTGTTTATACATAATTTTCATATCGCTTGGATTTAAAACTTTAGTACAAGACTATTTTCCAGGAATTGTAGTGCATATTTTTGTGGGAAAAATCCATAATATTTTTTTGGTGTTTAGCTCATCTTCTCAGTGGAAAAGTCCTTGGGTAAAAGAAGGCTCTGGAAACCTGCTGAGGAGGAGGTCTCAGACAGAGCAGCTCTTCAAATCTGTTCTGCTACAAAAAAGTATCCTTTATGAGCAAGGTTTATTGACTGAGGCTGCTACCCCAACCTCTTTTATCCAGTTATTGCTGAATAAATGAGAATTAGGGAGGAGGAGGCTGTTTAAGTTCAGCTAGACATGGATAAGTTGAAATAATGAAATTTTCTGATTAGCCGTGGTTAAGACTATTGACCCTCTTGTCCTTGCAAAATTTCCGTTATTTCTTATGAGGTCTGTCTGTGTGATGGCATCAAATGACACCTTTCTCAGTCAGTCTTGATTTGCATAAGTTGAAAAAACCCATCTAAATTACTGTTTGGCTTCTTGAATTGCTGTTTTCGATGGTGCTTGCATGGAGTTGGGGGAGCAGCAGGCGTGTGGGATCAGTACTAGAGCTGCAGCAGAATGCAGGAGCTGTTGGTAATGAGATAATACAAGGAGAGAAAGCAAGGATTTTTCTCTGAGAGGAGAGAGAGATGAGGACAAATACAGACTAGTGCCTTGGTGCTTCTCCTGTCAATACATACTGATCCTAATTTGTTTGTAAGAGATGGCACAGCATCACTGGGGTAGTTGGAGATTACGGGCAAAAGTTTTCCCAGTTTTTTACACTGATGAAAGGTGAGAACTTGCTCCAGAGCATAAATTAGCTTGGCAAGGAAGTTTAGTAGAGGACGAAGTTAGTTGTGAATTGTTCTTAGTTGTTCCCTTGCTTTTCACTGGATCTTTTTCTTTAAGTAGCACAGACTAGTTTGCCGAACCTACGATGTGCAAGACCCAAAGGTAAGCTTGTCCTGCTGTGCCACACATAGCTTTTAATGCATGCCAAGTAATGCTAAAACCCAAAAAAGCCTCAATATAGTGCTTTGGATAGATGCTTTATGGCTTTATTCTTCCCGCTCTCAGAGTTCAGCTAAACCAGCAGACTGGAAATACCAGAGTGCTCTGACGGCTTCCTGGTTAGCTTTGGGCTGCACAGTGAATGTGAACATCCACATTCCACTTGTTGCTACTTCCCCCAACCACGACCTGGAGAAGAATACCAAGGTAACTCACTGCCTGCACCAGTTCCTACACACCAGTAATGACACTCATTTCTCTGCTGAAAATTAAATAAGAGAGAGAGAGTTGAACAGTGCAGGAGAGGAGTAGGACTAATCAATGGAGAATGTTTAGCAATTATTCCTCTTTTACATGTAGCTCTTCTGCTGTGCTCAGTGAGAAGTTTCCTTTGTTCAAAATTATGTAATAATTGTCATGAGTATCCCAGGTAACATCTCTGCTGCCTCATCTAGTGAAAGGTTACACCCAGTTAGAGCAGGGCTATGGGGTGCTTTTGCTATGAGTTGACTTTCAATGGGCTATAACCATCTCTACAACCCCCAAATCCCTGGGGTGGCACTTCAGTATTTTGCAATGCTTGTTTCTTAATTTGTTCTGAACGTGGTCCATTTAAGGTTTACCTTAAAAACATAGGTTATTCAAAGACTTTAAAACTCTCTCAGAGTAATTATTAAAACACATATTTCTATAATTTTCAGCATGGTACTGTCCCAACCCTTTAGTGAAATTCTTTCCTCTTGTCATTTTTTTTTTTGTTTCCACTTATTTTAAAGAATGGGTTAAACCGATGGTCAAAACAGATAGAAGACAGTGTTTTTCTGATCAATGGCCAAGTTAAAGATGAGGATACAGAACTGCTGGAAGGGCAGGTGAGTACCAAACAGCAAGGAATTGAGCTCTAATAGATGTATGGTTGGAACCTCTGTGTGACAAAGCATTGACTGAGACATCTCCTGTGCAGTATTCGTTGATCTGATTGGCTGTTCCAGGTAACCAATACACAGAACTGCTCCTGTTCTCAGCTCCATTCCTGCAGATTGCCTCTCCCTCCTCGGGCAGTGCGAACACAGTAATTATGTATGAAGTGACTGAAATACTTCTATTACAGAGCATGAGTTCAGTGTGAATGTGGGTGATGACATTTCAAAGATCTATGTCTGTCACCTCGTTTGGCTGACACATTCGTCTCTCCTTTTAGTTTTGTAGTTCTGTTCTGGTGGCTGGTTTGTAAGTGCTATTTTTCTCTCTTAAAGGCTATAAACTAGGGTACACTCTATGCCATAGTGAGGAGACTGCTTCAGGGACATTTTCTTTCCTGTTTCATGACACAAAGAATTTTTTTCCCCTCAGAAAAAGTTAAGAGGAAATACTCAGCCCAGCATTCAGTTTTCTGATGTCAAGGTTCTGACACAGCTGGTAAGTTTTTAGTGGTTTGCAAAGTATAAGCTTGCTTTTATATTATAAAATAGAGTAAAAAGTAAAATACCAAGGTTCTGAATTATTGTCTAGAAATCCTGCTCACTTATTCTTAAGAGTTTTTTTTCCCACCTGGATATTGAATGTGAAATGTACACAGGTATGGATGCTGCATTGATTTCAAGTGACTTTGCATCTGAAGTTCAGAGTCACCCTCCACACTTCAATTGACAGCTTGCCCTGGCTAGCTTGGACATTCACTTGGATGCTTTTGTCAGAAGCTCAGCTGCCGGCTCTGGATTAAGGCACAGATCCTGTGAGCTGAATCATCATCTGGAACTGCTGGATCTATGTCAGGAGTTTCCTCTCTACCAGAGTTGTGAAGAATCATGAATTTGGTGCCCCAGTCTAGGTCCTGAAGTCCAAATGTGTCCAGGCATTGTTTCATAGCCTTCTATGTTTTGTCAGGTAGTTCCTGGTTTCTCAAAGTTATGTTCAGCAAAACTAAAAATGTATCCTTAAAGACTCCATGAGTTTCTCAGCTTCTTTTATTGTTACTGTGTTGTTACTGTCTATTGTACTGAGGTTAATTGCTGCAGGGAGAGGAAAACTCTTTTTTGGCAGAAGTGGTTTGTGCAGTTGGTGTGGAAGTTGTGCATCTCCCTGTTTCCAGGTGTTGTCCTGGAGTGCTTCAGGAATGCCCTCGTTGTGGTAATTAGGGAGAGCTTTTCTAGGCAACAGTTTGATGCAGCTCTCAGTGTGACCACGTGTATAATTTGGTACTGACTGATGGGATGACTCCCAGCACACCCTGGGTTACACTGATTATAGTTAAAATGAAAACTTCATTGTTTAAAAAAAGTCTGAAAAAGATTTATGAGTTGCAATACTGTTATTTGCCATAAGCCTGGAAAGTTTTAAAATCTCATAGACAGAGGTGTTTGAAACACCTGGAGAGATAAATGCATTTCCCGTAATGGAGAAGAGTCTTTCAGTCTTACCTAACCAAACGAATAACTAAAATAAAATTAGTTATACATGATAAGGGAAAGAGGTTGTGTGTAAACACCTGCTGTTAATTTGCTGGTTCTGGTTTTAGTGACTCTGCTGCAAGTGCCTGGTTATAAAGTGCCTGAGATAAAAGGGGCTGTGTTTGTTCCTCAGTGCCAGGGTGCGAGCTCCAGGTCCACGGCAACGGTGCAGGTGTGCAGTGGCTCCATCAACCTCCGAGGAGCTGTCAAGTGCAGGGCCTATGTCCATAACAACAAGCCCAAGGTTAAAGAAGCCGTTCAGGTACTGAGCAGGGTCTTAGTCCATCAGAAATGGACTCCTGTTTTTGGTGTTTTTATAAATTTAATAAGGGACAATAGGGGACAAAGGTCATTTAAAGCAAAACCCACAGTGCTGGGTGCATGGCTTGTAGCCAGAGGCACACACTTACACAAATTTTCCCTTTATATGCTTTAACATTATGCATATTAATAAGCTGCAATGCATATGCATAGTTTTTCTGAGAACTAATTTACATTTCCTTAGAAGGGATTAACATAGTTCCTCCCCCGATCCGCCTTTTTAGAGCATGCGTAATGTGATCGAGGGGGTCTTCGGGGATCTTCTACGATGAAGGCTCGAGGTCTACCTCGCATCCTAACTTTTCAACTTTGTCTTTGGAGCATGCGCAGTTGTGGTGTTCCTACGTCTTTCTTGGTCTGACCGGTTTAAATTCTTTATTTTGTGGCTAATTGGCTTTACGTTTGCCAACTTCTCATTAGTACATCCTGCTGCTTCCCAATATAGCTGTACTTGTCTATTTTTGAGATTATTCACCTGGTGAGTTTTCGTTTATTTAAGCATTAAGCAATTTGTTAACCATGTACTAGCTATTACATTGTATAGAATGTTATGATTCAGGTTATATAGGTATCTTATAACTCAAGCTATATAAGCATCTTGTAACTTTGACCCCAGTTATAATGTTAACTAGTTAATATCTGCATAGCAAAGTTATTCTTAACCTATTCGCACATATTATTTCTTAACATATTCTGATACATAGTATTTCTTACATTTTACTACCTGTGAAAGCCAATGCTATAATAACTGTTTATCACAGAAGAATTCTTCTGAAATCCATGGCCGTACTGGTGTTTCTTTGCCAGAATGATCTAAACTGGGATCAAAATGTTGGACAAGGGGATTATTTTAGAAACCATCCATGTGGGGTCAATTAGTTTTTCTCTTCTGGAGGATATGTGTACTGTGGGTAAGGCTGGGCTCTGGGGAATATTTGCACAAATTGTCAAAGGGATTAAGCTTTGAAGAATTCTCTTAAAATTAAGAAAAAGTTGCAGACTATATTTTCACATTTGTAGAGGTAAAATTCAGATATACTTGCTGAGTGATTTATTTTTTTGCCCTTACTGAGTCAATGTGTCGTGATTATTTTTGTTTGGTTTTACTGATAAATATATACTTATCCTAGCAATCCTAAAACTTTCCTCAGCTTTTCGTTTTTGTTTTGTGGTTTTCCTTTTTGATACTGATTCTTTTGCTGTTAGCTTCTCTTTATTTATAAATTATTATTTATTAATTTGAAATTCACACTGGTTTTTATTTTCTGGGAAAAAACTATTCTTTCATCATGGATTAAACGTATGGGGCTTCTTTGGTTATTTCTGGTTAAAAGCTTTGCAAATGGCTTTGATATTCCTGATGATTTCACTGTGTCCTTGCAGGCTTTGAAAAGAGACATCATAAACACATTGAATGATCGGTGTGAAATACTGTTTGAAGATCTGATTTTAAATGAAGGACCTCAGAAAAAAAGTAAGGAATAAAGAAAAAGCCCACCAGCTTATATTTGCAGTGAATTTTGGTGGTTGTAGAAAATTCTGTTATAGTGAAGTTCCAGTATGGTTAGAGGAGAATAAAAAGTAAAAGGTATAATTGCTGCTTGTCAGCCTTAACTTTTTCTTAAATCTGGAAATTTTTTGTCAGGTTTGTGTCCTTCGGCATCACAGCTTTCACACCATGTTTGTGTTCAGTTCCTGTATCACAAAATTCAATTCCAGCTTCTTCCTCACTCATTGGAAATTTTGTGATTTTTAAAACTTCCGTAGCTGAAATTCCTGTCTCTGAAGTTCCAACTGTACCTTTGCGCACTTTAAATTTTTATTTTAAGTCCATGTATGGTGTTCCTATTAATATTGAAGTGTGTTAAAACTTGATAGAGACCAGATGTCTGAGCTAGTGCTGGGGACTTTTAAACTTAAGTCAGTGCAGTGGTGTTGTTGTCTTGTTGTTATGTTTAAACCAAAAAGGAGTTAATTGACAAATCAGTGGGAATGTCTTGGGTAGGGAGAGCCTTTTCCATTGCATGTAGTTCTGAGTCTCCTCTCTAGGTGGCACCTACACTTTGTGGCTCTGAGTGTGACACCTCTGCAATCCTTTGTGCTGGTGAAATCCTGCTCCTCGGGGAGCTCTTACCTGCAGGCTCTCCCAGAGCTCTCCTGCAAGTCATTCCAAACAGGAGAAAAGCTCTGCTTAGCTTTTTGTGGTCTGGTTTGGAACTGCCTTGGGTATTTCTGGAAAGACTAATAATGTAAGGACATAAATCCATATAATAGCAGCCAACTCAACCAGGCTTGTCTGAAAGCAGGGCTTTTACATGGAGACCTTGAGCTCTTCTTTGGCAATGACTTTATCTTATGCTCAGAGATTATGGAGGAATCTTATCATAACTGTTGAGGCTTTTGCTGGGATGGTATTTCTCCCTCTTTCCTTTCAGATTTTGAGAGGGAATATCATATCTTGCCTCAGAGACTGTTTGTCCCAGTTGCTGGATCCAGTGTGATGCTCAGTGATTATAAGTTCAGTGATGAGGCTGCTGGAGAAATCCAGGAACGTTTTGTGGAGATGTTGGATCAGCCTGTGCAAGCTGAGGATATCCACATAGCTGAGGACATTAGCACAGGTAAATATCTGAGAACCAGGGCAGGCTGGGTCAGGAGCTAGGAAAATGCTGACTAATGGCATAGTCCGGTTTTATCCAGATATGGACATGCCTAAAGTCAACTTACTTCACATCCAACTCTGAGGATTTATAGCAATTCATTACAGTTTAAATATATTGTGGAAAATGGTCAAGTTTCTTGCAGTTTGTCTTTCTTGGAACAGACTTCTCTTTCTCCTCTGAAATATTTTGGTTTTTCAGTGCAGCCATGGCTTCAGCCTGTGAACTGCAGTAGAAACATGAAGAGATGGTTAAACAAGGTTTGCATGTGCCACTCTGTGCATGAATCAGAGGGGATCCTTTATTGCCAAATAAACTCCTCAAAAACACCCTGTAAAGCTTTATTTTTTACATGAATATATATATTTTTATATATATTACTTTTGTATATACTGTATACTTCTTGTATACTTACTCATATATACTTTATGTATACATTACTACTTTCAGTAGTTCATCTTTTTAGTGCTAAGTAGTTTTGAGGCAAGTTAGAATGAGGTGAGTGATTTAGTCAAATCTACTGGTTTTTAACTACAGAATTAAAAACACTTCAAAAATTCTACTAGCAAAACATGCATATAGTCTAATTTTCTTTCAGGAAGTTTTCATGCTAAACCTGATGTTTTAAAAAGTAGAAAATACCTTTCTTTATTCTGAGTGTGTTAATTTATGTACCAAATGCAGTGCCCAAACCTGAAGATTCAGGTGGTTCACCCGGAATGAAAACAAAATTGAGAGCACTTTTCATTTTCTACTGGATGTCTTACAAGTTTATGGTCTTATTATGAGACTGCTATATTCCCTTTAGTACAGATATTTTGCTGTAATCTAGTTACTGGATTCCTCTTTCTGAGTATTTCTGGTTTATATCATTCCCTGTTCAGTTTTTTCCCTTGCAATGTTGATTTCAATGTAGAATTTGAATATGACATTGAAATTGATCTAATAACATTTCCTATGGTCTTATGGAAGAGATTTTACTTCCCTTTTTTTCCCCTATCAACATGCGTATGAGCTGCAGGTTCCAGTTTTATAATTTAAATAAATTAAAAAATCCAACACTAATTCTCAGCTAAGAACTATGAGCACTTTTTGATGTTGGTATTTAGGGGCAAAAACTGGGCAATGTGACCGTAACTTGCTGTGCAGGGTGAACTGTGAGTATTCTCCTTGAACTACTTGTTTATTTGGAGGGGGTTTTGAGTTTCCTAATTTCGGAGCTAACCATTAATTCTTGTGTTTCTAAATGAATCAGCTCCCCCCAGGCTTTAGACCTGTTAGCTGTGAACTGACTCATCATCTTGAGGAGTGAGAGGTATACAGAAACCTCAAGGAAAACAGGAAAGCCAATAAAAATCTCTCTGGCATTACTAGAGTAACTTTAATACTCTTAAAAATAATTACTACTGAGCTTTAAGGAATCAATGTGGCTTAGAGAAGCAAATGAGTATTGTTGTAGCAGTGGAGAGAGGTGTGGGAGGAGAGAGGTGATGATTCAGTTCAGCTTTCTTGCTTGTGTAAGGCTGTGTGAGCTGCAGGTAGGAAGGAAACACCTTTCCACTAACAGCAGTGCATCCCAAAGATTAATGCAAATAATAGGTGTGAAGTGACGGGCACAAAATGAGCTTGGGTGTTCTTGTATCGTGCTGCTTGTAGAGTTAACTGGGGGGGATTTATATTCCTTTTTTTTTTTTTTTAAGTAAAACAAATTAAAGTAGATTTGTATTTTCTTTAAAAAAAACCCCAAACCCACAAATTAAAATAAGTGCATGGAAGAGGAGAGGGAAAAACATTCAAGGGGATTTTGGGAAAGCCTGGCCTTGTCCTTGTGACCACCATAAAGTTTGTCCATGGAATGGGCTCTGTTAATAGCAGTGGTATCAATAATGCTATCAGCACAGCACTGTTCATTCTGATAATTAATGTTGAGGCATCAGTCACTTGTGGTTTATTAAAATCACAAGTTATTTATACTCTTTTATCACACCAGGAAGGTCATTTTAGAAAGAGTCCTATTAAATGCATACAAAGCGTTCTGCATTCTAAAAAAAACCCCATTAATTATGGAAGTTTTTTTTTTATTGTTGCTTCGGTATGAAATATCCAGGTATTGCTGTAAACATGTTTTTGTGTTATAGTGAGAGTTCGTGGTTTCCCTTGTGCAAAGGCTTTTCCAGTGCATCATATTGACTTGGGAAGCATGTGTTGTTTCTCTAAGCTTAGCTCTAACTTTGTTAATAATAGTCATTGTTCAGTAATTGGTTTGTAGGGAACTTTGTCATCAGCCTTTCTGTTTGTGTCACAGTTCCTGTGGTCTCAGGCACCCACCTTGAATTAACTGGAAATGCTCTTCCTGCTGAGGCTCTGGGGAAAGTTTGCTGATAAAAAGAATTCTCTAAAATTCAAGAACCCAAGCAGGCTTTTGAAATAATTTGGGCTTTTGTTGCTCTTTAAAATATGCACTTTAGAAGAAGAAGATCTAATCAGTATAGGCAAAAGATTTATTTTTTAAGCAGCTTTTAGTCAAAACATGAAATTTCAAAGTCAGTTTTATGTTTTTACTGAACTTGGGCTCTGCTGCTGTTTCCTGCAGTTTTAGTCTCTTGACTCCTTGTACAGTTCTCCAGCGGGGACACCCCTGGGTCATGCTTTAAAATTGCTATGTGGAAAATAGAAAGTAAACCCCGAGCTATTTATAAATGAAAGCCTTAAATAGCTCTAACACTGTAATTTCAAGGTATTTAGTGCTCTAATACAGGCAACTGAAAGCTCTGCGTTTCTGATTGGCTTTACTAAATCCCTGCTCCTCCTTGGTGCAGGGGGTGGGCTGTTAAATACCCTGAGTGGATAGACAGAAATAAGACTTCAGCAGTGGTAATCACTTCCCTGTCTTGGTTAGGAAACTGTAGAATTAAGGATTCATATAACTGGTACTAGAAAACATCTGCTATGAAAACTCTTGTGTGGTTTGTGCTACAGCTGCTTCACATGCAAATCTTCCAGAATGTGATGGCATAAAGGCCTGTGGTAGCTAAGTAGCTCAAGGGTGGTTCTTTTTTCTTTTTCCCTGTCTTTTTATTTTTTTCCTCTCTGAACAAGCGAGGAATGTGCAGCTGCCTTGATGTGCAGGTTCCAAAGGTCACCTCAGCACAGGGGAGGCACAAAGAAACCTCAAGTTAGAGGGCACAGACCATCCTACCTGCTCATCAAATGTACAGCAGAAAGGAACTTGCTGGAGCTAGATTTCAGAGGTGGCCCAAAAAATGCAGTCAGATTATCCCAAAGTGGGATGTTTTAGGGAATTCAAAACTCTGGACAGAAGTTCTCTTACTCTGCTGGTTAAGATACTGAAAACCTATATCGTAACAATTAGTAACTCTACTCTAGCTGAAGACTTCCGCTCATATTTTAGGTAGCTGAGGGACTGTTTTTCTTGGAACAGAGAAAGTAATGATCTAGCCATGGCCTCATTGAGGACCAGTGGGATTCAGGGATATTTCATAATTTCTCTTCAAAAAACACACTTTTCACTGAAGTGTTGTTACCTTGATTTTACATGAATGTGCTGCTTGCGGAGAGATGTCCAAGCAATGTTTTAATGCTTAATATATGCATATGTATATATGTCTGTGTATCTATATATCTCACTGTCCTGTTGAGTTTCATATCAGACGGTGATTTCTCTGTTGCAGTACATCCTGTACCAATTCAGTGGGTTTAGGGATAAAAAACCTAAAGACAGGTTGTAAAAGCCTAGTTTGGGTGTTTTTGTGTAACAGGTCTTGTGCAAGTTTGACTTAAGGAGATTTTGAAGACAATCATCTGCATGACTCATGTTAGATGACAGGAACAACCTTTCTAATCATGTCTAGATTATCCATTTCCACCACAGCTGATGATAGAGAAAGTACTTCATGAATCATTTGCATATGAATCACACAAAGGATGTGCCTTATTACTCAAGTATGTAATTTGTGATTTATTGCTGATGGACAACCCCGCTGTGGAAATGGAGATCTGTTTTTATTCAGATCAGTGTCCCATGGCCCTCTAAACCCTGACACCTGGTACTGCTGGGGGTTTCCTTGTCTCCTGAACAGTCTGTTAGGCTCATTCTCTTATCTGAGAATGATCTTCATCCCATTCTTCCCAGACACATCCAGCTTCCATTACCATGACAAACACTTTTTCTTACCCTTTGCTTGTGCAGAAGGTGCCTGTGGTCATAGCTACTGAATTGTAATCCCGACTTCTGGCAACTGAAGCCTTAGCGAACTCCTGGAAACAGGAATGCTGCAAATTGAAGGCCTTCGGCCCATCACCATCATGCAGCCTTATCACTGGGGGGTGTGTGGCGTGCTCCGTGCTGGCTCTGTGTGGCTCAAACAAGTTGGGCTGGAGGGCTGGAGGACTGGAGGTTAATCCCCTTCTTTATCTCCTGCCCCTCTAACAAGCTGGGTATAGCCAAGGGATTAGGGAGATCTTTGCAAAGGAAGTAGATACAGGTTTGAGCCCCATCCGCCTGGAAATAGACTCAAGCTCTCTCACATCCTGGCTGGGCAGACTAAGGATTTAGTAATTCTTCCAAAGAGGAATGAGTCCTCCATGCCTGCTGTGAAAGGGTATTTTTAGGGGATCTTCAAAAAGAAATTTCTGTGGTCGGAAAAAATGCGTTTCTGGCTGTTGGGTGGGGAAGTGCTGCCAGGCTCATTCTCTCATGGCAGTGGGATTCGCATATACCCTGAACTCCAGACAGATGGCTCTGAAGGGAACCTTTGATCTTGGAAGGTGCTTACTGGTACATTTTGGTGGTTCCCTCTCAGGGTAGTCAGATTCTCCCCAGGCTGTGCAAAGAGGGTTGGGAATGTTTCTATGGAAGTAGGGTGTGGAAAGTGAGTTTTTGAAGAGGAACTCCTCCTGAAATGTATTTTGTCTCTTTAGTTTTACCCTTCCAGCCATACAGCATAGTTTGGCGATGTGCTGTTGTACTACTTCTACTGCAATAAACTGTTTTTTTCTACCATAAATACACTTTATAAAGTTGATGTGAAGTTCTTGGCCTTTTGCATTAATTCACTGTGAAACACAGCTGTTAATTTTTCCCTTCTTCCCTTGATTTCCGTGCAGTTGATATTTGTCCAGTGACTGACAGCCTGAGTGACACGCAACAGGCACAGCTGACAAAAGCAACGTTGCTGTTGAAGCTCCAACAAAATATGGGTATGTTCCTTCCCAGATGTTTGCTATGGCACTCCAGAACCTGCAGTGGGCCCTTTCAGGACTGTTAACCACCACAGCATCCTAACTGTCAGCTCAGGAATTCAGGGAACACCAACCGCAGAATTCTCCTTTCCATTGCAACTTCTCCATGGTGCTGCCTCATTCCGCTCTCAGAGAACTGTCTGCACTTGGTACAGCTCTCTTTGCTGTGGGTCTGCTTGTATTGGAATAGTTACACTTTGTTCAACAAAGCAGTAACTTCTGGTTTCTATTAATGATTAGAAATAGAATATGGTAACTGGAAGATTAAATAGGAGCAGTTAATATGTGTTTGCTTTGAATGTAAAAATGTTTTCCCTTAAATCATCTCTGAGGTGTTTTGGGGTTTTCTGTGTCTCCTCAGCTGCATCAGTAATGAGCACGCTAATAAAAGTAGTTTTTGGCGTAGCTCTTTTTGTTTCTCCTTGTGCTTGTTCCCCCTGACCCACCCTCCCCTCCCTGCCTGCTGCTGCTTATGCTGCCGTTCCCTCACTGCCTGTGTTCCCTCTGGATTTAGGGCTGGTTGTGCTGCCCTTCCCTCACTGCCTGTGTTCCCTCTGGATTTAGGGCTGGTTGTGCTGCCCTTCCCTCACTGCCTGTGTTCCCTCTGGATTTAGGGCTGGTTGTGCTGCCTTTACCTCACTGCCTGTGTTCCCTCTGGATTTAGGGCTGGTTGTGCTGCCCTTCCCTCACTGCCTGTGTTCGCTCTGGATTTAGGGCTGGTTGTGCTGCCCTTCCCTCACTGCCTGTGTTCGCTCTGGATTTAGGGCTGGTTGTGCTGCCTTTACCTCACTGCCTGTGTTCCCTCTGGATTTAGGGCTGGTTGTGCTGCCCTTCCCTCACTGCCTGTGTTCGCTCTGGATTTAGGGCTGGTTGTGCTGCCTTTACCTCACTGCCTGTGTTCCCTCTGGATTTAGGGCTGGTCATGGCAGCTGCTGTCGCAGTCCTGGCGTCGATCTTCTCCTTCAGCTACTTCAGTGATTGATCTCCAGTGATTAAACTCCAGCCACCACAGCTCCTAGGAAGTGTTGGCCATTCACAAGACGGAAACAGCTGGGGTTAATATATTAGTAATTAAGAATTGTTGCCTAAATCTCACCAGGTAGATGTGCAATATAAACTGTAATGGTAGGTTCAGTTACCTTGTTCCATCATGCACTTCCTAGATCAAGTAGAATTATGCACTTACAGAATCGAGTAGAGGGTGAATCAGGTTTACAAGAAACTAACCCTGTTGCTCTGTATAAATGAATGATAATATTATTTTCTAGAGAGATCCCTTAAACAAATGTAGAACCTTCACTTTCTTCCTCCTGGCTCCTTTAATGCAAAATGCTGCTCCTGGTGTTTCTCAGGGTATTGGTAAAACCTGCATAATGACCTGGTATGACAATTCCTGCTTTAAGGGTTCCTTTGCTAAGAGAAATCTTATTTTATTACAGTTAACTGGGGGAAAATTAGTTTTAGTGAAGCCAGCATTTCACCATATGCATCGTTTTAGATAATACTGGCTAACTAGCATAAAATGCATACAAATAGCTTCTACAAGTTTCAAGACTAGACCAAGGCAGCCTGTAAATAGCTTGGTTCAAGACTGGAGAACTCAGAAATCAATGAAATGCATAACATTGATGAGCTGTGTGTATGCTGCTGCCTTTTTCTCAGTGCCTCCTGATGAGGATTTCTGTCCAACTCCAGTACAATCATTGTTATATTGGAATTTTAACTATTTCAGCAACAGTTACACCTAGGCAGGCCTTGTGGGTTATCTTGTAGATACAAGCAAGTTGTCAAAATTATTGCTAATCAGGATTTTTAGACTATAAACAGAGAGCTTCCCATGATGAGGGATTCTCCTGGGGATGTTGGCCAGTTACGTGTTTGTTTACGTGACATGAGGAAGGTGGAAGGAGGGAGTGAATTCTAGTAAGTTTATTAAAGATAACTTGTATGTGAAATGTGATGTTTACTTGGACCTGAACTACAATAGAAAAGAATTAAAGGCATTTTAATACCAATGCAAATTTCTTTTTTTTGTTTGAAGGCAGTGGAACACAAAGAGAAAAAATAAACCCTTTGATTCTAAAGCATAATCAAATATGTACTGGGATACCTTTATTAAAGGCAACTCTGAGAAAGGTGTCTTTGCTATTGCCTCACCTGTGTATTCTGTTTTTACATGTTTGGAAAAAAGAGCTGCTTTCAGTATTGTAAGTATATTTTGAAACACAGTGTTGACCTTCTGTGCTCAGCATTGCTCAGCTGGGGCCTCCTGGAGCAAGGTCAGTGTTGTAATGGAGGCACTGGGTTCAGCTGCTGTGGGTTTTATAATTGCTTTTTGTTCTGTGCCAGTGAGTGGAATCAATAGGCAGGGATCAGGAGGTGGGATGACATCCAGGGGAGGCTGAGGGTTATCCAGAAAATGGGAGTAATTTTGTAACATGCTTCAGAATATGGTTGGTTTAAAAATTGCTCTGCTACAGCCTCTGTTAGAGGGAGGAACAAGGGTGTAATTAGAAGAAAGGAGCTGGTTTTTTTTAAGGAGAATAGGGTGTGCTTTTTGAGGTAAAATACAAAATGATTATTCTTTAGTTGCCTGTAACACAAAACTCAGCCACAGAAGTGAAGTACAGCATCTCTGACACCAGAGAAGAAAATTGTCCTGAAACCCTCTTCCTAGAGTTCTTTTTTAGTACTTGTGGTGTCAAAAATAGAGCTTGTTGGGATGTATTATTCCAAGGATCCCCTTGCAAAGAGCTCAGTTTTTCTTCCCCTCTGCAAGCTTATTCAGTGCTTAGTAAATGATCCTTTTCTTTGTGGTGATGGTCAAATTAATCCTTCAGTTTGTAACTAACTAGGTATCAAGGATCTGTGGAAGTCTGATTTTCTAGCATGAGCTCTGGTGGAGATTTCAGGTGTGATGTAGGAAACTGTCGAAGTACCATCTGTGCAATAAGAAATTAATCAACCCTGTCAAAGAAAAAAATGAGTAATTTGACTTGTACCTACAGATTGAGCCTTCCAGTCATCCTGCTGTGAGGAAATAGTGGATGTAGTAGAAAGCAGGTTCTCACTTGTCTAAGAATTACAGGACTAAGCAATAGGGGATTTCATTGTCCCATCCTTTGTTGTTCCATTTGGTGCCATTGATAGCATAAGAAACTGAGGGCTTTAGGATAAATTTAAATATGTGTGTAAGAGAAAAGGAAAACAGCCTTTTAAAAATCTATTTCCTGACTACTACATAACTCTAGCTCAGGTTTCATTGTAGGTTTATCCTTTTCCGACCTGTATAATATTCTGAAGCTTTTAGTCTGTGAAAACTCCATTGTGGCTGACACTGAGCTTTGTTAACTCGTGTCCATGATTGCAGATATATATTTATTTTAATATGTAAGAGTCCAGAGGAATGGTTTGGACTTCCACATCTGAAAATCAGGCTCTTCTAAGTATAGTTCTAAAATTTATGATACGAAATAGTTTTATAGAATCATTATCTTCTGTGCCATGGGGTTTTAAAATGTAGTTTTAAAAACCTCAGTGGTCTTGGTTACTGAGGTTTATAATTCCTCACATCTGAGGGCAGCATTTGGCGTGGTAAGGTGTGACACGTTGTGATGGTGTGACCCCAGCTGGCACCTAAGGACCACACAGGGCTTGTTCACCTCCCTGAGGCGAGGGCAGGAGGGTTGGAACAAAGATAAAACTCTTGGGTTGTGATAAGAGCAGTTTAATAATTGAAATAAAGTACAATATAATAATAGTGGTAGTAATAATAATAATAATGAAAAGGGAGATAACAAAAAGAGAGAGGGGAGTACAAGCCAGACTGATGAGTGATCCCAGTGCAGTCCCTCACCACCCACCCATTGATACCCAGCCCATCCCCCAGCAGCCATCAGCCCTGCCAGCCAATTGCCCCAGTTCACACACTGGGCACGACATCCCACGGTGTGGAATATCCCTCTGCCCAGGGGGATCAGCTGTCCTGGCCATGCTCCATCCCAGCTTCTGGTGCAGCTCCTCACTGGCAGAGCTGGGACACTGCGAAGTCTTTGACTGGGGGTGAACTCTGCTCAGCAACAACTGAAACATCAGTGTGTTACCAAAATGATTCTGTACTGAATCCAAAACACAGCCATGTCCGGGCTGCTGGGAGGAAACATAACTAGCCCAGCTGACAGCCGGACACGGATATCTACCAGAGGCTTTGCTCTCAGTCTGAGCAGCAGTGACACTAGTGATAATTTGTTCCCCCCTCTGCTGCATCAGAATATTTGAGGACACTCAGGGTCTCTGTGACTTTGAGTCAAAAGGAAGAGTAACCACAGCCCAGAGTAGCAGGAAGGCTGTTCCCATGTGCTTATTGAAGCATTTAGTGTTTGCTGCTCGAAAACCTTCGTACCATAGTAAATGTTTGAGTCAAGTCTTGCTTTTTGTTTTTAAGGTTGTTGGGTTTTTTTCCTGCAGAAACTGATAACTGCTGTGATCGGACTTTTATTTGCAACTTCATTAGTCATGAGCTTCTGTTGAGGCTTGGTGCCACATGTGTGTTTGCTCTTTGGTTTTTGTTTTTTAAATTACTGGTTGAAGAAAATCCTGCTTAAGCACACTTAATCTATCTCTTAAGTTGGAGTGTCAACTTATTTCTTACAGTAGCTAGAGGTGCAGCTTCTGTGGTTTTATTGTTGGAGTTTTGTGCTTTCAGCCTTGTTCTCAAAGAAATGAAGCTTATGTGATGAGGCTGCTGATGTACAGCCTGATAGCTTTTAAACCAAGTTGGATAAAGAGGGAAAGTTCTCAAGGAAGTTAAGTTCTCACAACTTACATGGAGATTTTTTTGGTGTGTAGAGGATAGAAATTGTTCATGTCTCTTCTTTAAAACACATCATTAACAAAATGCAAGAGAAATATTGTCCTGCTACTCAGGTAACTGGTTACTTTTGTGATGGACAAAAGATAATTCAGTGTTTTCTACCTAAACTCCTACAAGATTATTGGATTTTCATGCTGTTGGGTGTATCTGCAAATGGTAGGTCTGCGAATATTGTGAAGAGACAAGTGAAATGTTAGGATGAAAGTGACTTTACCTGAGGGGTCAACTTCACGCTTCAGGAAGGGGAGAGAGGACTGCTCCAAGGGTAAAACTTTATTCCTTCCACCTGGAGTTCCATCAGAAAGGCTTGTGACAGTCTCTCACTCAGCAGTTTACAGCATGGAAATCCTGACATGTTGGGAACATGCTATTTGAGTTCTTGGTGTAATAAAGTCATGAATTTTTTTACAGGTTAGAGAAGATTGTATGAGAGATGATTAAGAGAGTGTACATGAGGTGAGGTTTATAGAGCTCTGTTAAAATAGTCATCCATGGCAAAACAATGTTAAAAGTAGAAATTCAGTAGCATTTTGACAGTTTCTAAAAAAGAACAAACGAAAGAGAAATAGTCTCTAACGTTTTGATAATCTCAAATATTATCACCAAAACTGTGCTGTTAAGAATCTTTAGTAAGATACAGATACTTCCATTCTCAGAGTCAAATTCAGCCTTTAGCTTTGGCAGTGTGCAGAAGTCACTGAAGTGTTCCTAACGTTTTGTTGTGTTGTATCAGGTGGAGAGAGAGAGGAATGTTTATAGTGAGTTTACCCCATGTCTTCCTCAGACAGATCGTTAAATTGTAGTTCTCAGCAACTTCCCTTTAACAAAACTTGAAACTTTGAGTTTAGTAAATGTCTAATGAGCACTTACTAATATTTCACGTGTCTTTAAGGCTAAGTTTATGTACTACCAATATATTTCACACTTCCAATGGCAGCTTTTGAGAGCTGATAAGCTTTATTCAGAGTTATTACATAAGCACAACGTAGTTTTCCAGAAACTCACAGACATTTTAAATACTGCTGCTCAACATAGCGAGCACCAATAAACTGAAATCAGCTGATGCTGTGTCTATGTCAGCTGTTTGGGTGAAAAACTTACAGGAGCACTGAGCAAACTTCTCTCTTTGCATCAATATTAAATGTTAAATGTGGAATAAAATAGTGGCGTAGATACTTGAGCCATTTAGGAATGCAAGGATATTTGGGCTATTTGTCTGTCCTTAAAACTGCTTGTTCCTGCCAAAGTTGGTAGAAATGAGTCAGGAGCCAGGACTTGCTGTAACTAGAGCATGGAGATGGCTTTTTCTGTGCACAGAGGGATAGACCAGTCTTGTCCCCACTGAGATGAAGGACTGCTGCTTTGTGGAGACAGGCATGGACCCTCAAATTTTGATTTGTTTTTCCTATATTTCTTAAATGTCACTGCTGTTCTTCCTATTACTTGTGGCTGGCATAGAAATATGTACAGGACTGCCAGTTGTATGTGTTTTAAGTAGAATTCACATACTAACAGTTAAACAATTTTTATATCTTTATATGTTACAAATAAGTCAGCAAAGACCGCCTTCTCTAAGTGGGATGGGTGTTACTGACACTGATTTACAGCTGACTGAAGAGGAAAGGGAGGCAGTGAGGACTATGGCTCTAATTACTCAACATCTGGCTCATCTGTGCCATTCCCCAGCGCCCGAAGCTCCCTCTCAGGTAGCAGCCCGTACTCATTTAGGAAAGTCTCCACATCCACAGCAAAAAACTCCTCATTGAAGTGTTCAGAAACACTAATGAAATTGCTCAGAAGCTCCCCGGCCTTGTAGACCAGTAGGGAGGGGAGCACCTCGCTGGAGAAGCGATCCCCGGCGCCTGTGCTGGAGGCCTTGATCTTGCAGAACTTGACAGTGGGGTACTCGGCCGCCAGGCATGTCAGGCTGCTGTTGAGGGCCTCGCAGCCCTTGATGCCGTCCTCGTAAATGTGCACGATGACCGTGGTGGTTTTGTGCTCCTTCTCCACGGCCTCCAGGAACTGTTCCCCATTCTGCAGCTCGCACAGGAAGCCGAACTTGGGCCCGAAGCTGAGCCGCTGGTGCATGTCCTGCATGCAGCGCTTGCGGTACTGCTGTAGGCAGCTTTCGTCCTCCTGCGAGGCGTGAATCAACTCGTACTCCTGCATGCTCATCTGTGAATATCCAGAGGGTGCTGTTAGTCACTGGGAGCCCCTTGGAGCTGGAACGGGGACAGACCCACCTGTTGTCTGGAGAAACCCGAAAGCTGAGCCAGAAGAACCATCACTCCCTACAGTGACTTTGGGAGGTCTCGTCGAGAGACAGGTGAAGGTCCTGTCTCAACACTTAATTGTCAACATGATGGTACTGAAAGCAGTGGCCACATTTGGCAAAAATTTATGGATCTCTCAGAGCTGGTGGAAATTTTGCTAGTAGTGGGGCAGGTTTAATTTCTGTGTTAGGGATTTGGCTCCCCCCTGTTTCAGAATTAGTAAATGGTCATGAGTGATGTTCAGGCTCAGAGCTCTATCTTGGCTAATAGGTTCTTAAACGTGTTAAAAATTTTCCATTGCCTTAACCAAGGATAGAGCATTGTGGCAGGGAAGGGAGGAAAAAAGGTCAGGCTGTGCTGTGATAGATGTGAAATACATGACTTATTTTCCTGAAGTTACCCTTTGCTTGAGAAAGAACTGGATAGAGAGAATCACAGAACCATTAATTAAGGTTGGAAAAGCCCTCCAAGATCTTCAAGTCCAACCATTGACCCAGTGCTGCCAAATCCACCTCTAACCCATGCTGCTGAGCACCACATCCCTATTTTTTTGGATGCTTTCAGGGATGGTGACTCCATCAGTGCCCTGGGCAGCCCATTCCAACGTTTGGCCACCCTTATGGGGAAGAAATTTTCCTGATATCCAATCTAAGCCTCCCCTGGAACAACTCAAGGCCATTTCCTCTCATCCTGTCCCTGTTCCTTGGGAGCAGAGCCCAAGTCCTGGCTGCCCCCTCCTGTCAGGGAGTTGTGCAGAGCCAGAAGGTCCCCCCTGAGCCTCCTTTTCTCCAGGCTGAGCCCCTTTCCCAGCCCCCTCAGTCGCTCCTGGGGCTCCAGCCCCTTCCCCAGCTCTGTTGTTTTGCCCATGTGTTCTGTTTGCATTGTGAGAGTTCTGCTAAGTTACACAGAAATTGAGTGGAAAATTCAAGATTTTCTACCTTATAACAGACATGTTTTATATAGAGCCAAAATTAACTCCTTTTGCTTTTCTTACCTTGCGGCAGAATCTCTCTCTGGTGTCTTTATCATCTCTGCTGAAAGATCTGTGTGGTGAAGACATTTGTCTAAGCATTTCTTTCTTGCTCAGGGGTAAGGAGTCTCCATCTTCACTCTCTAATTTGAACTTCCTCCAATCATTGATCACACCTTTGGGCCCTAAGAGAGATGAAGTTGGGTGAGAAAGTGGCTGCAACAAGAGGTTTCTTGAGAAGTTTCTGTTCTTTGCTGGTTTGTCCTTCTGTGCCTCAGTTTATCTGCCTCTCCTCCTTCCAAAACACTCTCCAGAAGCACTGAGAACCAAAGCTTTGGGATCAATGCATCCCCAAAAGAAAGAAAGAGGGTTTTTCTAGCCTGGATCACTTTAGAGGTCTGGTTCCCATCAGGACCCTTTGGAAGGATTTTGGTGAACTACATGAACAGTTAACATGGATGAGGATGTTGAAACTGCCATGTTGGCCAAAGGTGGTGTTTTGTAGACAAATATTCGATTTCTTTATAAACAGGGTATTTAAATATTAATTTAAATATTTAATAAAATTTAAATATGAAATGTGTGTAAGAACTCAGAGTAAAAGTAAGAATGCAGGACATTTGAGATTATTTTTAAAAACCCCAAACCATACATGTTGCACTGGAAGAGTAACCCATAAGGCAAATGATAATTCTGATTGTAATGCAGTCCTTGGTCTTTGGAGCTGCTTGATTAAACTGCTCAAATTTTGAAATTGGGAAAAAAATTAATTTCAAAATTCCAGTGCTGTTTTTCAAAATGAAAAATTTTAATCTGCATCTTAGGTTTCAAAGCAAAAACAAAGAATACTTCAGTGTTTTCAGAGATGAAGTTTCCTATGGAAAATTTAGAGAAAATCAGGTAAGCAGCTCTCATTTTCACAAGGAAGATGTGATGAAAGTGAGATATGGTGTGTGTATATATATATATATATTTTTTTTTTCATAGAATGGTTTGGGTTTGAAGGGACCTTAAAGCTCATGTCATTCCACCCCTGCTGTGGGCAGGGACACCTTCCACTAGCTCTGTTGCTCAGAGCCCCATCCATCCTGTATATATATCATAATTTTGGCCAACAGCAGCAAGGCTGGTCGGGAAAGAACCCCAGAGTTATTACAAGAGCTGCATTTATTATAGCTGCAAGGAAAGGAAGCCCTCAGAGCACAGGGAGGGAATGATTGGCATTCTGTTACCTGTCAGTGGGGTGGAGGAGATGATCCCTGGCTTTAGAGCTGAACACAATGTCAGTACTCATAAAAATCCTGTGACTGAGCACTGGATTAAATAGAATGATGGTTTTGAGCGAGGCCTCTTTTAGAGCTTCTAAGTGCGGTGCTGTGTTTGCCATAAGGGGCATTTTTAGCACCGAGTGTTCCTTCTGTAAGAAGGAAAAAGTCATTTTGCCTTTCTAGTGAAACGTTATTATCTAATTCTAGCGTGGGAGTGTGGGTTTTGCTGCTCCCTTTTTGTCTTCTCTACTTCCGTGGAGAAAAAAGTGAAGCAATAAACCACAGGAGTGACACAATAAACCAACAGGAGTCATGTTGGGCAATGGCTCTTGGTGGCTTTGTCAAGTGTCCCCTGCATTTGGCCTTTGCTTCAGGTTTGAGGAGGAGCAGCACAACATTTGGTGTTACCTGCCCTCCATGGGGGCTGCCACTTGCCCCAACATACCTTCTCATTGCCTTTGGAATCTGTGTTTTTGTGCAAGAGGTTTGACCAATCCACTGGAACTACTGGAATTTTGGGTTTCCCCAGTGAACATGGACAGTTTCACTTATTTTTAGGAAAAAAACCCAGTTAGTTTCCTTGCCTGTGTGTGTTGCCTGTCCTTCAAAGTCTTCTTCCAAGCTGGTGTTGGCATTTTCTTCCATTTCAGTGGCTGGAGTAGGAGATCCTGCAAGTCCCAAGGGGAGAACAGTTAAAAACAGGATAGCAAAGGGATGAGCTTACAGCAGGTACAGCACAGTGTGCAATTTCCTGCAGCTGGTGAGTATCAGTGAAGATCAAGATACACATGGTAATTATGGAGCTTGTCATTGACCCACAGAAAGCAATTGGGATATATGTCAGTCTTCTTAAAAAGGTGCCTGGCCAGATTCTCAGGTGAGGGTTCCTTCATTATGGTGTTCCTTCCCAGTCACTGTAGAATATCAGGGACATGGTCATAGGAAACAGTGGGTGTAAAACTTCCTGCAATGGAAATGTGTACCGAGTATTTTCTTTCTTTCGTTCTTTAGTTCTTTCGTTCTTTTCCGTCTTGGAATTGGGAACCTATTTATTTTCCAAGTCCTGTAAGTATGTATTTTTAAGGGTTGCCTGATCTGCTCATTTAAAATGGAGCCAAATATTTGAACCTGTTGGGCAAGAGACCTCTGAACATCCTGGAGCTGACTGGGCCATGTTTGTTGCAAAACAGCAAACTGATAGTGGTTATAAATCAAAATCACTTTCTTGTTCCACCCTATCCATAAACCAGGCAACCCAAGGAGCCAGGTGACACTCTCAGGGCACTGTGATTCACCAACACCCTTTTTGCCTCTTACAGTGGAGTTTTTGAAGTAGAACCACATTTATTTTGAGCGTTCCCACCCAGGAGATGATCCCAGCTGGGTGGTGCCAGAGCACTACAGAGCAGCAAAAAGTCTTAAGGCAGGCGATTCGAGTGTTCCCATTAGGTCTACACTAGTTTCAGCTGTTCAGGTGCTAAGTTAAGCTTTGTTTGCCTTCGCAGTAGCAAAGATGTTCAAGGCTGCTGGGGTGTTAGACTGGAGTGATAAACAGTGGTGTATGCACAAGAGGGAATGTGCCTTCATTTTTCCAAAGTAGTATCAAGGGATAAGGTGGAATAACAGCTGAGCAGGACACAAGGTACCCGATCCTTGTGTGTATTGGTTCAAAAGCTGATTAGCAAATGTGCAAATTAGTTGTTCAATGCACGTAGCTGTGGCAATTAATCAAAACTTATGGAGAACGTTGGAAGTAAGTTTGGAAGAAAAGCAGGTAATGAATTAAGCTTTCTTAGTATAAATTCTGTAGGTTGCTCTATAGATAGATTGTTGTCGCTGCATAGATCCAGATTACCGGCTCAATTGCTATTCCTGCAATTCTGAAATAGAAATCTGAAGCTAATCCCTTCTCACTAGTCAAAACTAAGAATCTTTGCCGTGTCAGAGATGAGCAGATATATATGCTGGGTCAAAGCCTTAAGTCATTCCCTTGGCTTACATGGACATCTACAATAAGCTCTTCTGTCTGCTTCTGCTGTGGATTTTCTTTGTTCTGGGGGGGAACAAGAGGGTTTGATTCTGTGTATGTTTTGCTGTTTCAGAGCTTTGAGCCCTGAAAAGCACTGGGTATGAAACTCAAGCACTCAGTTGCAGGCTCAAACCAGAAAACTTCACTGTGATTTTGGTGAAACATCTCTTTTCCCATAGGAGGGAACGGATTGCTTAACAAATGAAAGGTCTCTGTAAAATTTATGTTACTGATCTATTGTGCCCCATAAATCTGTGAAGATTAGATGAATCATAACAGCATAAAGGTTGTGTTTCACCATTCTTCTGCAGTGTGGCACGAGGCAACAACCCTGAGCATGCACAGGCTGGGAGGCTGACCATGGACTGGGAGTGGGAACTCCTAAAGCTTAATCCTGTCCCTGTGACTGAGTTGGGCTGTGAGCTGGGAGCCAGGCAGGCAAACCGTTCTCCTTTCAGCTCAGCAGGGCTGTAAATCCTTGTCATTCTTATCTCGGCCCTGGGAGAATGGGGCTGGCCGAGCCAGGTGTTTCCCAACCAGGCAGCTGAGGACAAGGCACATGGACAGGGTGGTCCGTGAGTGGGTGTTCCAGGCTGAGCCAGCTCTCCTCGAGGAAAGCGCAGCGGAAGCTCTTGCGTGTTATGTGTGGGCAAAGCCAGGCAATCACCTGGGTAGGGAACTCTCCCACATCCTCATCAAGGGTTGAGGTGGAGCTGTTGTGTGGCTGGTTGGGGGTTTTTTTGGGTGGTGAGGAGGTGTTCTTTTATGTGCCAGGCAAGCAGCATTTTCCAAAGTTAAAAATGAGCTTCCCAATAAATGGGGAAGTGTGGGTGCTGCCAGCTGTGGAGGTTGTTGTTATGCAAGTGCCTCTGTGAGGAAATGTCCGTGTGTAAGGCTGAGTCAGCACAGCAGAGAGTGTCACAGAGTAGGCCAGGATGGCCCATCACGAGTGTCTCAGATGAGAAGGTGCCACCTGCTTGCCTCTACAGGTGTGCTGGGACCTGCTTGCCTCTACAGGTGTGCCCAGCATGGGGATGGCTGGAACCCTCCTCTGCATCACATGGCAGCTCTTGCAAGAGCAGCAACCTCGTGGAGACGTGGGTGCAAGTGGGTCATAATTTGTTGACCGATAGTGCTGTCTTTTACAAATTCCTTTAAGGTCACCTGACTAAGGTCATCAACTTCAACCTGAGTCAGCCTGAGAGCATCATTAGGACCAGGACTCAGAGGCAGCGATTCACTGCATGGGGATGGTTGGAATCAGCAGGGATGGAGAATGGCCATCCCAGCCTACTCTTAGAGATTCCTTACTGCTTTACAGCTGATTATTTTCTAATCATGTAACTGTGCAGTCTCTCAATCCCAATACATAACTGGCTCAGAGTAGGAGCACAGAGTCCCCTCAGAGGGTGTTGTGTCGCACAGCAGGAAGATGTGCAGTGATGGTGACATGATGATTAATGTCATCACTGGAGTTAGTTATGTCTCCTAGTTCTAAGGAAGCACTCACAGACCTTCCAGCCCATCACCTGTCATATGTACCGATCCCAAGCTTCCCCTCTGTACCATTCTGACATTCCAGATGAACAGCAGTCTCTGGGGAGGGGGGAAATTGCTAATTTAGGAGATCTTTTGTATTTTCATTAGCTTTTCTCACTGGTTTTGATGACTGGAAGTGGCTCCTGAAAAGTTCAAATGAGGGTAACAACTTCTCCTTATCAGGTCTGTGGGTCATCAATGCACTAGGCCCTATTTTGTCATGCATGTGGTGGCTTTACAGATATATTTTAAGAGGCTGATCATTCTATAAGTTTACTTTCCTGTCTTTCTGTCAGATTTTCTGCCTGAAGAAAGAAAAGATTACAATTTCTTCATGGAGAAGATTTTTGTGTCCAAAAAAACTTCTTCACCAAGAAAAAAACCCAAATACAAAATATAAGCTTGATGCTGCCATTTAATTTCTCTAAGCTTTGGATCTCTTGTAGATCAGAAGCAGAATTCCTGTTACTGCTGCTCATTCCTCTGGCGTCATTAAACCAGATGGGCCAGCCTTACTACAGGGTAGAAATAACCATTTAATGAAGTGGTTCCTTTTTATCCAATATGGAAGGTTTTCTGCTTAGTAACAAAGCACAGAATCATGGAATGGCTTGGGATTGAAGGGACCTTAAAGCCCATCCAGTGCCACCCTCTGCCATGGGCGGTGACACCTTCCACTAGCCCAGGTTGCTCCAAGACCTGTCCAACCTGGCCTTGGACACTTCCAGGGATGGGGCATAATTTTATGCCTTTGGCCTTCACAGGGATGTCTCTGTTTACCTAAAATTACAACTTTACTATTTTCTCTTGCTCATATTGAACTTCTGAGGTAGCTCAGGAAGAAAGCACCATAGCTGTGTACTGTAATGAAGCCTTATTTAATCCTTGTAAAAGATTGCAGCTGTAAATACAAAAATGGTGTCTTTTAGTTGTGAGTTATAGTTACAGGAGAGAAGGAAATTTAAAAAAATTATCCCTAAACAAACTGTAAAAGGCAAGATGCATTCTGCAAAGGACAAAGCCAATAAATAAAACTTGCTTTCCAATATAAGAGTTTTTGCTGCTAGTCCAGTAAGTAAACATGAGTAATACTTTTTTAAAAATATAAACATGTTCTAGGCACAAATTTGCTGCTTTCCATCTGTGCAAATCCTGCTGAAAATGCTGTTTGTGTCTGGGTTTAGGTAAGCAGATCAGCAGCAGGCTGCAAATCCCCAGTGGTTGGTGGGACATTGCTGGTAAACTGGGAAGTGTGACATTTTGGGGACCCTTGAGGGGGAAGAGTGCAAACTGAAGGGTGTTTGGCAGTGAGATGTGGTTGCACGTCTCTGTGTTGAGCTCCATGTGAGTGGGCACTCAGCTGGGATGTGCTCCGAGTGTTCCCCTGGCTCTTGCCTCTTGGGAAGAGTGTTTGAACCTGAGCAGCACTTCCCTCTCCCAAGGACTAATTTGAATCTCGCTTCTCTGCCCATTTTCCCTGGTTCCCATTTGCAGAGTTCCCTCCCTCATTGCTCTTGTCCCCTCTCTCAAATGGTAATTAATGGTCACAGATGTATCTGGCACACGGGCAGCTTCTGAAGCAAGCAAGACGAGAGAAGGAGCAGCCATGGAAATGTACAGGTTCTTGAAATTCGGGGGAATCGAGTAAAATAACATGGATCTGGAGAAGGTATCATTCCCCCTGCCTGGGCAGTGGAATGGAGCGAGTCCTCTGCTCTGCATGTACCCTCGGGAGGGCTGGCGTCCTCCTGTGCCTGCAGCAGGGACAGGTTTCCAAGAACCCTTGATCATGGAAGCGCTGAGGTTCGCAGCAGGCATTAGCAGCATTATGCAATCAAGAGCAATGCCGAGGTTGGAGTTCCAGCCCTTTGCCCAAGGCCCTACAGCACCCTCCATGATCCGCTCCTGCTGCCGGGCCCCACGCCAGGGAGCGGCAGATGCGGAGCACCTGCAGCTGCCCTTGCATCACGGGCAATCAGATCCCTTACAGGAAAGTGGCTGAAGACAGACTTAAGAGCCAACCTGCTTTGTCTGCTTGTGTCACCCCAAGGTACAAAGACAGGCTGATTGTGTGGCAAAATCAGCAAATGTGGCAAAATTCCATTTTGTGTGGCAAAATGGAATCATCCCAGGCTCACCTCAAGGCAAAAACGTGGTGTATCACGGAGTGATCAGGTCACCGTGGTTGGGAAAAAACGCAATTTCAAAACACCGGGCCAGGACTTGGTTTGCTAAAGAAGAGGTCGTATGATGGGAATAAAACATAAAACAGGCTGGGCTGACGCAGGGAGCTGCCAGCTCCACTGCACGTCACTGGGACTGATGAGAGGGTTATGGGATTGGATTATTCCCTCTATCCGCTTTAGCAGAGTTATGCTGTTCTTTATTTGTGAGGTGGAAACATTTTAAATAGATGAGTCCAACGTTTCATTTATCCTTAAGGCTTTGCCAGTTAGGAAATTCCTTATGTGACTACCCCTGGCTTCAACATTGTGTTGGGATGCAAGATCATAGGATTAAATAAATATCCCTTTCTCTTCCTCTTCATTTTAGTCTTTCAAAATTTGGCCTATAATTATGCACCAGGAATTACTCATCTTCTCTGGGTTGCACATTTATTTCTTGATACCACTCCGAAACAGGAAATCAGCTCAATGTCTTCACAGCAATCAGTGACGGGACAAGAGGGAATGGCTTCAAACTGCCAGAGAGTAGCTTTAGATGAGATATTGGGGAGAAATTGTTCCCTGTGAGGTTGGTGAGGCCCTGGCACAGGGTGCCCAGAGAAGCTGTGGCTGCCCCTGGATCCCTGGGAGTGTCCAAGGCCAGGTTGGACGGGGCTTGGAGCACCCGGGGCTAGTGGAAGGTGTCCCTGGCCAAGGCAGGGGGGGGCTTTAAGGTCCCTTCCATCCCAAGCCATTCCATGATTCTGTGATTCTATGATTCACTTGTACCAGAGTACCAGAGTTTTGTCTGGCAAAGTAGAATGCAGGTATTTTAAAACAGGACTTGTTTTATTTTTCGAGGAAAAATAATAGTTGCCATTAGTATGGCAATAGCATTAATATTATCGGTAGTTGCCACGTCAAATTTCAACTAGCATTAACCAAAAAATTTTATTTGGAAAAGCTTAATTTTGTATATGAAGTGATGAATATCTTTTGAAACTTGGGATTCAAATTTTGGAGCATGTTGCATATTTGTTGGAGCAGCTCCTTCATTGTTACTATTGTGATGAATTAATCCTTTTTTTAAATTAGTCTGCAAGGAAACCTATTATTGATTTATCTTCTTTTTAAACAAACTTGGCTGTATCAAGCAGGGTGGAAGAGGAGGGTGGCTGGATACTGAGAAAATGTCTATTTGAAGCAAGAGGGAACAGCCAACATTTTCAAATGCAGATTATTTAAGGGCACGAACCTCAATCCATGTTTAACCTCAATGCCTGGCCCGATTTGTCAGATGGATTGGACTGTTCACCATGGTCCTCTGGGAGTCTGGGCAGAGTTTTCAGTTGATGTTTAAGTGTGTGTTTCTTTCTGAACTCCATGTTCATGTTTGCTAAAGTTGACATGCCCTTCAGAGCCTTGGTTGGAGTTTACTGCTGTGTTTAGCAAAGTCATGATGGATGGCAGAAGCCCAGGGGAGAGATTGTGCATATTTTTTTCCCAAGCTGAACAGATGTTCGCAATGTATACAATCCCCATAATTTGTCAAAAATCTCTTGTGCAGAGCTGTAACTCTGGCAGTGACTGGAGACAGGCGCTTGGAGAGGTTGATGGCTGGTGTTTTATGGAAAAGAGACAGAACTTGAGTTTGTTGTGAGACTAATTTAAGGTCTAGAAGTAGTTACCCTGTGAGGACTTTGAGCAACTCTTACTGCTCCTTTCCATCAAAAACTAGCAGGTGCCTGTGGGGCAGGGCTGAGAGGAATCAACACTTGTGAAGCTGGAAGAGCATCCACTGTCTCTTGTGGCGTGTGTTTGACCAAGAATGCTTCCTAAGGCTCTGGACATGCAAAAAATTGCACACAAAAAACAGTTAAGAAAATAGTTCTGAATTTTAACATTTAATTCTGGTGGGGTTTTTTTTCTGGCTTTTTTTTTTTTCTCCTTAGCTGGTTGATATTCCTTTCAAACGTGTATTTGTAACTATAAATCAGTAGGAATATTTGCTTTTAGTTTTTTCATATCTACACTTTGTTACCATGATTTGGAAAAAGCAGGCTTGACTTAGCCAACAGGCTTCCTCTAAAGCAGGGTCTAAACAGTCATTAACTCAAACTTGACAGCTAAGCATTTAAAAAAAATTAAAATTCTTCACAACACCTTTCATATTCATGTATTCTTCATTCCTGGCTTTCTCTGAGCATTAACATCCATCCTCTGAGATGTGTGAGGATCTCGTTTCCTGCTTTCCCATCATTAAAAGTTTAGATTATCTTGTAATTCTGGCCCTCTCTCACTGAATTAGTGCCCTTCTCTGCAGCTGGGCCCCCTCTTTCCAGAGAAAGTCCCTGTGTGAAGGGAGAAGAGTGAACCATCTACTGCTTTGGGCACTGGGCAAATACCCTTGACCAGGGGTATTTATTGACTTTGTGGCAGTTTAATTAGGTTCACACATCTTGTGGTGCTGATTCATGTGTAAAGCAAGTCACAGCAGAGCAAGACCTTGCTATGGTAGGGAAAGGGATAGGTGACCTTGGGTGGTCAGGCAGTGGTGGAGTCCCCATCCCTGCAGGGATTCAACAGTGGCAGCCCCTGTTTACGGCACCTGGGGACGTGTTTTGGCCTTGGCAATGGTGGGTAAATGGTTGGATTCAATGATCTTGGAGATCTTTCCCAACCTAAATTCTGTGATTCAGCTTGTGCTCTCAAGAATTTCTTGTGTTTTCCGGCCTGCTGCCTTGGAACTCTTCCTGTAGGACTGACAGAGCCAAGCAGTAGTGCTCGCTTGTGACTGCCAGGTACTTCCTCTTCCTCCATTCCCTTTTTTATTCTTCTGCTAAAGTGTCCTGAGTGCATCTCAGTGTCTTAGAAGAGCTGACAGATTAATTTCCTTATTTCTCTTAAGTGGAAAGATCCAGAGGTAAAAGTGGTCATTCTGTATTTGTTAAAGGCAGCAGAGACACTTTCAGGAGGATGCTGCCAGTCTGGAGTTGGGTTCAGTATATCCAAAAGCACAAATCCTGCTGGATGTGGTTTTGGTTTTGTTGGTTTTTTTTTTTACTTGACCACTTACCAAAAAATGGACTTATGTAATTGATTAAACAATGGAGGCCCAGGTCCTGCTCCAACCAGCTGCTCCTTTGCTTGCAATATCAGAAATAACCATGTCTCCACTGAATGGTCCTGACATCCCTGTGACAACTATGATTGCATGAGGTCAGTGATAATAGGTATGTATTTCTGTTATTACCTTTATTAATCAGAAGATGAAAGCCAAAGCAGACAGGATTGTGCGGCCACTGAAAGCCCTGGAGTGTTTACATCAGGTCTGTAACTTCCCTACATCCCAGAATCACATACTGGTTGGGGTTAGAAGGGACCTGGAGATCATCCAGTCCAGCCCCCTGCTAGAGCAGATGGATCTCATCCAGGTGGGTTTGAATATCTCCAGAGGAGGAGACTGCACAGCCTCTCTGGGCAGCCTATTCCAGTGCTCAGTCACCTTCACAGAAAATTTTATCCCTTTCCTGCAGAGAGCATGGTATCCCTTTCATACCATTCATGTCATTCCAAAGGCTTCATGTTTTCCTTTGCATCCTGTGATTGACTTGTAATTATAAATGGTGAGTTTTCATTAGCTAATTTGTAAATGTCTTTATACATGGCTTGTAAAGCTGCACAAAATTGGAATTATTTTGCTGCATTTTCAGACCCAAGCAAGGCAAACTGGGGTGGCAGTTACGCAGCAGCTGGGGCATGTACACAAGTTTCTCTGAGCATGTAAATAAATGTCATGATTTGAAGCACAGGCTGAGGGCTTAAAACACGTGTTCCCTCTTCTGCTCCAAAGACACAGCTCAGATAAACAGCAGAGCAAATCCTTTCCCAGGGACTTGCTTTTATTTATGTAGAAACTGGAGCACAAATGCTGGGCCAGTTTCTCTGTGCACAGTTGGTTGTTTCTGAGACTTCTTCGCAGGGACTGCCATGGTTCTATCCTAAAATTAATTCCAAACATTTTAGCCTTCCCTGTGCTCAGGCTATAATTGTATCACCTCCTGAGAAGCCAAGTGACAGTGTTCTTGGAGGCTTCTGACATTCACTGAGTGCAAGAGCATCAGCAGAAAAGCTTGTTGTAACAAGCAGGAGGAGAGACCAGGAGCTTGTTGCAGAGGAAAGGAAGGAAAAGGGAAAATAAAAGGAACAAAATTATCTGGTTGGAAAAGACCTTGCTGTAAACCCCTCTGATTCATTTCATCCACTTCATGTGTGCACAGGAGAACCCCAATGTCAATTTACCCCTCCCAGGGATGGGATTTGGAGCAGAGCCCAGGGGCAGTGTTCCTATCGCCCGTGTGCTGGGAATGCGCTCCCACCAAACCCGAGGAGCGACAGTATCACTAGTTGTGGCTCTGGGTGAAGGCAAAGCGCCCCAGTTCTTTGGGTTCCTGTGGCAGCCTTGAGGGTAAATGGAAAATATGCTCAACATAGGTGCCTGAACACAATGTTCCTGTGCTGTGGGATTTAGGAACCTTGTGCAGCGGCCCAGAGCAGCCCTGGCTCTGCTGCCACTGGGGCTGATGTGATAAAATAAGCCAGATCTTGACCCCTTCTGTTTGCAGCAGGTGGGCACGGGATTAGCAGGAGTCAGGACAAGAGACACTGGAGGGGGTCTAGGGGCAGGTTTTCTCCTCCCTGCACATTTGTTTGTGGAGCAGGGCGTGATGTTTGGTTAAGCCCAAGCCTGACTCCAGCTGTGAAGGCTATGGCAGATGTGGGAAGTGGACGGAGGTGCAGCCCTAGCAGTGTGCTGTTCCTGGGAAAGGAGAGAAATTCCATGAGCATTAGAAGTAATGAAATCTGATCTTTTTCCTAGGATCCGTTTTCTAATGATTTTGGTACCTAAAAGGTTTTTGCTGCGGCTTCAGCACTAAATGGGGCTCTATTTGTGTATTCTCCAGTGCTAAAGAATAAGATGTGAATGCAAGCAAGAGAATTCCCTCTCCCTCTGGGAGAATCAGACTCAGATACAAACCCAGAGACTATCATACATCAGAGAAAAACCATGCTATTTCAGATTGCCATGATGTCAGAGATTTGGATTTACTTGATGAATGACTGTTGCAGCATTAGCTGTCCCAGTGGAACAGCTCAAATATGAATCAGTTTGTAAGAGCCTCATTTATTGATGTGTTCCAACAAGGTCTCTTAAAAAAAATCAAATCACAATTCATTTAACTATTTAACAGCACCAGATTAGGCTGTATGGCCGCAAATCTGTTATTAATCCCTTTACTTTAAGCACTGTAGGAGAGTCTTGGTGATGCATCAATATTCATGCTGAACAGAAGGGTATAATCAAATTTTAAAGCCCTAAAATGATTGTTACTCTGTTTTAAATAAACAGCCTCTTTCTAAAATTAATTAAGTCATGGAATCATAGAATGACTTGTGTTGGAAGGGAACAAGAAAGGTCATCTTGTTCCAACCCCCTGGCATGAGCAGGGACACCTTCCACTGGTCCCCTAAGGCAGATGTGGACAAATACATCCTGGTGTGTGGTTTGCCATGGGCTGTGGGTTACTGAAATTGCTGAGAAAACTTGTTTCAGTGGCCTGAAACCCTTTTTGGTTGAGCTACAGAACTTGACTCATCTTGAGAGGATGGAGGCATGGATAATGGGGACCAAAATTCGCTCTCCTTGGCAGAGACGGTCCCTGGAAGCGAAGGGCTGGAGGTGGCTGTGGTGTGGGTGCTGAGAAAGCTCCCAGGGTCTGAAGGCACAATGCTGAGATCTCAGAACATCCATGTCTAGCTTGTTTCCTCCTCTGGCAGAGCCTGACTTCTTCTAACTCTTTCTGAGCAGTTCATCCTGTTTGGCGTCAGGCATAGCCAGGCTATTTTTAGCTAGGCCCTATTTCCAAATGTGCCTCTTGCCTTGTGACCGAATGTGGAATGTCACAAAATAAACCTGGGCACATCCAGTGTGGAAGGGGGCAAAGGTGAGCAGTTGGCAGGTGCTGCTTCCTGGGATCTCAGGACAGGTCTGAGGTCTCCCCATGACTGGTTGTGCTGAGTGTTCACAGGACCCATCTCTGAACTGGTGGCCAACAGTGACCACGGACCTGGATTTAACTTAGAGTTGCTGGTTCATCATTGTGTGCTTGCAGAGAGGTGAGGTCCAAGGATTTCTCTCATCACTTCCTTTAAAACACCCTCCATTTGCTTTAAGGCCTTCCTTATGGGATCGCTGTGCTGTTACTGCTGTAAGCCTGGACAGCATCCCTGCTCCCATGAGGAACGGGAATGGGTGGTTATCCTTGGGTTCTGCTGCAGACAGCTGTTTTCATGGGATTCCAGCAATTCGGAAGGACAGGAATCAGCACGCCAACTGTTTTATTTGAAACTTTGTGCCAAAATGCCAAGCCTTTATTATAACATGTTTTCATCTCAAATTATGGTAAAGTCTTTAATTCCATGCAAAGCAACTCTGTAAGATATTGCACAAATGGAATAATTTAAGAATATTTTAATCATGTCACATTATGAATGATTTACACTGCTAAAATGGCAAGGATGTGCAAATAGAAACAAATGTCATTTCCAGATGCCATTTGAATGCATTCCTTTAATGTTTTCAAAACAAAGAGATGGATTTTGTGGAAGATCAGCTCTCTCTGCAGGAATCACTGCTCCTGCCATCCCTTCCCCTGCTAGAATGCAGGGAGAAAAACTATATGGCATTTTCTCACTGCAATTTCCTGCATTTTTCTTATTTGTTTGATCTCTGGCTCATAGATTGGAAAGGGTTCTGGGTCATCAAAAAAGAGTTTCTTATTTTGGCAGGCAAATATAGGGAGCTATTTTTCAGGCTCATCATTATTCCTCTGTGTATTGTTGCCCTCATTTTCCATGTCTGTCCATAACAAAAATGCCAATGAAAAATTGAAATGTTTCATTTCAGCTTAAAAAAAAAAAGAATTATTACAAGAGGAGTCATGACTTTACCACGCCTTTCACTTGAAGTCGGAAGGGGTGGGGTTTTTTGTTTTGTCTTCGTTTTTGTTCTTTTACTCAGAAAGTGCAAATCCCATAATTTTGGCCAACTCTGCTCGTACCTGGTGTTGGGGTAGACCTCACTTCTTGCTTTCACTTTTTTTTCTTTTACTCATAGTCCTTTGGTATCCTCATTTCAGTAAGCAGAATAGGAATTTCTCTGGACCGGGATGCTGACTGTGGAGATGCTCTACAGCTTTGCCTGGAATCCTGTAGGCACTGAGCACTAAAGGAAGGAGCTGCGGGATGCATTCTGCTCAATACAGTAGTATATTGGTTTACAGCATGTTCCAGCTTACATTTAAATCCATGAGAGATTTCTCTGTATTTGGACTGAAGCTGAAGTCTGTGCTCATTCAAGCAGTTCAGAATTAAGGGTGTGATTCAGTCTCACTGTGGCTGGCCATGTGCCCTAGAGTGAGCCTCTTACAGAGTTTAAGTTGGGATAGTGCTGAAAGCTGGTTACCAGACTCTCCAGCTGAGTTCCCCATGTCCTTTGGCCACCTCACACACCAAATCTCGGAGGCAAGCTGATCGTCTTTCCTCTCCTTGCTCACCAGTGCCTAAGTGGGCAGTACAGTCTCTGGAGGGTTTTCTGTCCACAGGTGCCTTGTGGGGTTGTTAATCTGGTGTCGTTATCACTGGGTATGTGAAAGAAGACAACAGGTCTAAAAGATGGGGTGGGAAGCTAAGGACGATGTGGATTTGTCCTAAGTTCTTGTAGTTCTGCATTTAAGACTCTTCTGAAGTTGCAGAGCTGGAGCAGAGTGAGAGTCACAACCTCCCAGAGCTGCAGGTAGTTACCCCACTGAGCTGCCTAATCCCTGGAATCTAGCGCAATATTTACAGAGAATTACTTCTGCACTGATTGCATTGGTCAGGCTCTGGTTTTTGCTTTGGAAGGCTGTAAGGGGGCAGGAAATGCCCTTTGGTGCTGTGATTCACCCAGGAAAAACCTTTGCAGTTGAGCTGAGGGTGTGACCAGACGGCACTAAGAGTATTTTGAAGGTGTGAAATACCTGTAGGGTTTTTGAACTTTGTAAATGAGGAATATCAGAGCCCTGTGATGGCTTTGAGACCCACTGCTGCTAGAGAGGAATTCCCCTTATCACTGGAAACCAGCATCTGCACATCCTGGTGCATAGTAATCATCTCTAACTGTTATTTGCTCTCAAGTTGTATTATTTTGGTGGTTATCTGTCATGCCCTAATGCATTTCAGCTGTGCTGTAATTATAATTGCTAGGATTAGATTTTAATATTTATAACAGAGATCATCTTAAAATCCCATTCTGAAACAAGATGAAGCACTTACATATAATTCTAGCAATCTGGTACAGATCAGCTGCAGAAGAACGGGTTAGGTTGAAATTACTCCCTCCTGTCAAAAAGATGTCAAATACTTGCAGGAAACCTGTAAAGGCATTGATTGTGCAGATGATACTGTTTGTGTAAGGGGGTGGAGCCAAGAATCCAAGGTGTAATTTTGCCCCAGTGTTTCTTGACCACTCAGACCCATCCTTTTCACAACATGCTCATCTTCTGGGGGTCTCAGCTGTCCAAAGCAATCTCTCAGGGCCAAAAAACGGGGTTTTTCTCCATCTTTTGTGTAACGAATCATTTATACCTTTAGTTACAGGACTGTCATCTGCCTAAAACCAGTCCTGTCACAGCAGCTACAGAGGGAATTGTCTTGTCCATGCTACATTTGGGTTATTATTCTTTCACACCAATATTCGTGCTCACCAAAACATTCTTTTGCAAGAAAACAATTCTTGCAAAACCAAACTGAGATTAGATACCTGGATAAGAAGGATTCATTCTAAAGTTAGCATTTAGAGTTCTTGGAGGCTCCAAAATGGGCCCAGACATGAACATTTTCTGGAGATTATCCCAGAGGTTTCAGCCCTTCACTCACCCTTCCCCAGAGCACACAACTCCATCCAAGCACAGGCAGAAGAAATGGTGTTTTTATATTCTCTTGCAGATCCTTATATACAGGTTAGTATTCAAAGGTAGGTTACAAAAGAGTAGAAATCCCATTTTTGAATCAAATCAATGCCAAAATCAAATAGAGAGAGACAGGATTCCATGCAAGGAATATAAAAGCCCTGTTAAATTAGATATAGGTGTCACTTCCAATAGTCTGGGCACACACTGTCAGCAGATCCAGCATCTGATTTCTAATGTATTTCCATTTCCCCCAGATGACCCCAGCTGGAGTGAAGCACCACTCACTGCCCATGCATTCATCTAAAGCACAAATAATGACAGCTCTGGCAGCTCGTTGTGCTCAGCTTAATGAAAGCAGCCTGCCAAATTCACAGCTGGGAACCGGGCAGTAACTGTTATGTCACCAGCCCCATTTCAGCCTGATGCTGCCAAAGGTGAGGCTCTTCTGAGAGACCCCATCAGTTACATTTCTTTATTAGAACTTTTCATACACCACTTATACATCTTCAAAACACCGTATTTTTTCCCCTACTGAAATCAAACTTGAAAGGCAAGGTTTGACACACGAAGCACTGTACCTGAGAGGCTCAGTCCCTCAGCTCTGCTGTTCCCAGGCGCTGACCAATGTCTTTGGGAGTTTCCAGGAGAAGAGCTGGATTACAACTGACCACAGAGAGACCTGGCCCCAGATTTACATCCCTCTGGAATGATGACCCTTGCACAAATAGCTTTGGACAGGTAATAGGATTATCAGGAGGGAATTAGAGAACTCTGTTCATTAGTTTGAGCCAATGAAGCTGCAGACTGGAGAGAGGTTTAAAGGATTTGGTGCATACATATAATTGGGCACGGAGAAAAACAACTGAGCCCCAAGAACCACCACAGATGGCACCTTGCTGTTGCAGAGCCAGGTGTATTAAAAATGCTGGAGATGTACAGATGGATTATAGGAAGAGTGTAAGGACCCGTTACTGGATGCAGGAAAGCTGTCCTTACAACCCTGATGGCCTTTTCAGTATTTCTGAGCTGTGGTGGGACTCCAGTTATAAAAAGGATAAAAGTAATCACAGAAATTATGCTAATATTTAAATAAATCACCCAGTCGTACCCAGTGCCTCAGTAAGCACAAATGAGAAGGGGGAGGGAGAATTTTGTTCTGTGGAAGACTATAAATGTCTTATGTGGCATCAAGGAACATTAAATTCTAAGCAGTTTTAAATGGAAGGCTTGCATTTAAACACTTGCAGCTGTGGCTGTGACATGAAGTTGGATGCTCTGCAATCAATAATATCACAGAATCCCAGAATGGTTTGGGTTGAAAGAGACATTAAAGCCCATCCCGTGCCACCCCCTGCCATGGGCAGGGACACCTTCCACTAGCCCAGGTTGCTCCAAGCCCCATCCAACCTGGCCTTGGACACTCCCAGGGATCCAGGGGCAGCCACAGCTTCTCTGGGCACCCTGTGCCAGGGCCTCCCCACTCTCACAGGGAAAAATTTCTTCCCAATATTTAATCTTTATCTCTCATCTTTTAGTTTGAAGACATTCTCCGTGTCCTATCACTTCTTGTTTAACCAAAGTCAGCAAACTTGAACCAGTTACGAAAAACTTATATAGAGAACATCCTTCACGGGTGCAATGTTGAGGATCATTGCCCCACATGAATACTGCGCAAGAGTGGCAGGGTACCCAGAGCTTTTGGAATTCCCTGGAGGGGTTGCTGCAGTGGCTGTCTGGTGGCTTAGGTTATCCAGGATTTTGCTGCTGATAACACTGAAAGCTCTCCGGAGGCTTGAGTCTTTGTTAAGACCAACCTCCATTAAGCCTCATCTTCCTAATGTCAGGAAGGCTGGCATGAGGAAAGCCCCTCCTTCTCCCAGTGGAGGAGGATCAGGTTAGGGGACATTTTCACAACTGGATGTTATCAAGTCCATAGGAGATGGGGTGCCCAGGAGGGCTGAGAGGGCTGGCCCATGTCAGTCAGGGCCACTGTTCTTGTCTGGGCCCTGGAGAGGCACAGCTGTGTCCAGTCAGGGGGTCCCCAGTACAGGACTGATGTGGGCTGGACTCACTGGGGCGAGCCCAAGGAAGGGCTGCAGGGATGATCGAGGGATTGGAGCATCTGTTGTGTGAGGAGAGACTGAAAGATCTGAGCATGCTCAGCTTGGAGAGCAGAGGGCTCAAGGGGATCTCATCCATGCGATGAGAATGTGGATATCCAGTGGGTGAGTATGAGGAAAAGAGAGAGGCTCTGGGCAGTAGTCCCCAGGGACAGGACAAGAGGCAGCAGGCACAGACTGAAATGCACAAAATTCCTATGAACAGAAGAAAATGGTTTTTTACTATGAAGCTGGCAAAGAAGGAATTAGGGAGCCTCTGTCCTTGGAGTTTCTCAAACCTCCCTGATGAGTCCTGGGAAGCCTGGTCTAGCTGGTCCTCCTTGAGCAGGGGCCTGGACTGGAGCCATCTCCAAGCGTTTTGCCCCTGTTTAAAAAAAAAACGTAATTTTGAGGAACTAAAATGGCAACAGTTCCTTTTAAAATGAGACATTCCAGTTCAGTGACGTCTTTTCCCCAGCTTCCAGCATTTATGTAGAATTTTACATACAGTTATTCTTTGCTTGTTTGCCTGGTTTTGTTCCCTGTTTGACCTAGTGGAAGGTGTTCCTGTCCAAGGCAGGGAGTGGAATGAAATGAGCTTTAAGGTCCCTTACAACCCAATCCACTCTGGGATTTCAGGATTTTGTGTCTCTCTTTGCTCAACCTGCACTGAGTTATCTCCTACCTGACACGCACGAGCTCCCAGAGATTCCAGGTTCTTCATTCCTTTCACTTCCTTCTGGACTATCTAAATGTCTTTTATGAGAGAGTTATTAATTTTTAATGGAAGATCCCATTAAATTGAGAAACTCACTCAGCTCTCTTCCAAAGGGCAAACCAAGAAATTTCATTCCCTGTGAAAACATAAAAGCATAGCATTGTGTAGGCAGAATTCAATTTAGCAGTAAAGTAGCTGATGGAGCTTTTCCAGGGCCCCGCAGGAGGACACACACAGGGGAAGGGGGCCAGGCAGGGAATTCCTAAATATAAACTTGTAAACTTTCAGTTCTTTGGAGATTTAAGCTGGCATTCCATTGGAGACTGCTTTGTATTTGAGCAGGATATTGAATATCATTGTTTCTAAATGTTGAACCTTCTACTTTTATCTGTTTTGTCCATTTTTGCAACTTCAGACTGTGAGATATTCTCTTATTTTAGTGTGAGGCCTGGATATGATTTAACTCCAGCACCCTCTAGGTTCTCCCTGCTGCAAGTCACAGGAACATACAAACACATTAAAAATTTCCAGTGTGCCTGTGGAGGAAACCTTTTAAATTAGCATGGCCAAAAAAGCTTTGTCAGGCCTAAAAATGACGTTTTGAAACAATTTAATCTTCTGCAACTGGTAAGCTTTCTTAAATTTTTATGGTTTTCCTGTTTAGCTCATTATTATTATTATTATTATTTATTATTATTATTATAATTATATTTTTCTTTCCTTCTTGCTTCTGATGAGATATCACTTCTACAACTTTAGGTTAAAACATGCCCTTAATGTTTTTAATTTTGATTACATTTTCTGTGCTAGCAACTGCACTGTACATGCCACAATTTCAGACAAAATATCTATCCAAAAAATTGATTACTGGTGTTATTTTGTGATAGTTTTATATCTAATGATGAAGAATTTGCACTTGTAAGAATATCTACAAAATTACAGTTGTTCATCACCGGCTCAAAATGCCCCTTTTTTGCAAAAAGATGGATTAAATCTTGACATGGAAACTGATCCTAAACCAATTAGGAGACCTCCATTTGTTTGCATCCTTGTCATTAAGTTAAGGAAGATTAAAATGCAGAGCAGGAAGAGGAGCAATGTCTTTCCCATGCCTCACTTGTCATGGAGCTGCAGCGTGTTGCCCTGTTGCAGGTCTGAGGCAAAACAAGGCTTAAAATTGTGGCCCATTTAGTTGCTTTTCCAGTGATGAGGTTGGAGCAGCCTTCTGCTGTCAGGCAGAGGCTGGTCCCACCTTCCTCCTGCCCAGCCGTCCACTGCCCTTGTGTATTTTTGTAGTTTGTGTCGTAAGTCTTGGTTTTGCTCCCGCTGTGGCCCAGTCTCCATCACCCAGGACGATGGCTCTGCACCTGCCGGCAGTGTCCTGCCTTTGAAGAGGGGTGAGGAGAAGCCATATTCCCAGCTGGCCATCCTCTGGCATGGCACTTCTGCTCCTTCACCCTGGCTGCCCACCCTGTGTGCCCCGAGCTGTGCCAGACCTGGACAGCCTTGGCAGGGCCGGGCTCAAATGTTGGTGTGCAGCAGGGATGTCTGTGTTCCCTTGTGGGCTCGGGAACACCCGAGGTGAGCCAAAGCCGTTCTGGCTCTGGCACTCTGGCACTGGAGGGCTCCTTTGGGGGTCATTCCCTTGGTTTTAGGAGTGCTTTGTACATTGAGTTGAGTCTGTTTGCCACCAAAATCTGTTCCAGCGAGCTTCTGAAGCCGATCATTGCATCCAGAGGGACGATCCTTATCCATATCCTACTTCAGTATAATGACTTTGCCTTCCAGAGAGGTTCACCAAGCTTTTTGATTTTCCTGTTTTTCTCGAACATTTGTCCTTTCTTCAGTCCTTTATTTTGCAGCATTCCGTGTTGCCCGTAGAGGTCGGTGTTTGCCTGGGAAAGCAGAGCCAGGTGCCTGGAGCACCGCAGTCTCTGTCCTTACACCCTCTTTGCTTCAGAGGTGCTTCCCCGCCCTTCCCTGGGATAAAAAACATTACATTTATCTCTTCTGAGCTTCTAAAGACATAACTGAGAAGGAAGGTGCTGGTGTGTATATTGGTACATCATTAGGCTTTGCTATCTTTAACAGATTTTAGAAGATCAAACATGGTATTTAAAAAAACTCCCAAGTACTTGACACTTCGTAAAATATTTGCACATCTTAAAGAGGAGTGGAGGATAATTCAGAGTGAGAACCGTGTCTGTAGTTATCATCTTACATATATTTCATGCAGTCATTTGCTGGCTGAGCATATGAAACATTTTCAGTGATGTGCTTGTGGAACAAAGTGCTCCCTCTTTATCCTGACACCCACCGCCCAGATTATAAATAATAGGCGATTAGCTTTTTGCTAAAGAATCTGGGTGATTTATCAGGGGTAGTAACAGCATGACAGCAATTACACCAACTGGCTGCCTGAGATTATGGAAGATATTTGGGGAAATATAGTCTGTGGCGTGGTTTTGAGTGAGGAAAATACAAAAGCTGTCACTCAACAACCGGGTTGTGTTTTGTAAGGACTTGTTTTGTCTCCTCAAATGTTCTTTACATGACCCACAGGTAATGTTCCCAAACACACTTAAAAATGTTATTTTAAATTAGTTTCTGTGTGCTTTCACATGGAAAGTGAGGTGAGAATTAATAGTATTTTAATTAATAGTTCTGTGTGTTCTTGTAACTAAATTGGCCTAATTCCTCTTTGAAGAGTGACTTTTTCTACAAAAATCAAACCAATCAATTTAGTTGGATAGTACTTTCATTGGGAAAAATGGGACTCCATTCTTTGGGAAGTTTCTATGGCGGATAGGTTATCAATGAATTTATTGTGGAAAGTGTGGTGCACCCAGTGCTTTTGGAAATGTATTTATGGAAATCTTCAGCTAAAAGTGCTTATGCATAATTTCTAATATTCATTTTCCCTCCTTAAGGTGTACTCTCCTCCTAAAGCATCTTGGCAGTGGGTGAGGGATTCTGAATGTTCAAATCCTGTTTGCACCCAGATGTGCTCCCCCTAACTTTTTATTAAATTAACTTCCCAATCCTACATTTTTTAGTCCCTTTTTTTTTAAAATTTTTAATTAAGTGCATAGGACAGCATGATGTATGACTTTCTCAATTTACATCTAGGCAAATGAAGATTGCTCTTTTTCAGATTTTCTTCAGATTCTGCAGCTGGAAGGGAGCACTGTTACCTAAGGCACTGGAAGGTTCCCCTTACCCCTCGGTTTCTGCTGGCTTGGTGTGTTTAGGCAGCAAATTCTTTCACCAGAACAATGGGTAAAGGGTGAGGCTGGGAGCTGTTAGATGATGCAGTTTCTACACTGATTTGTTGCCACGTAATGAGACTTTTGTGCCTCTTTCATGACTGCTGGTAGCCTCTGCTTGCTAACACTGAATGGCAGCTGGCAGTGAGATGAAGCAATTCTCCCTTTGTCTTCTCGTAGGGATTTGCCATGTATGTGTTTCCACAACAGCGATGTCTGACCCTCGTTTTGCCACTCCTCAGTATGATCATAGAGTTCTTCATGTTAAAGAGACCTTAAAGCTCATCCAGTACCACCCCTTGCCATGGGCAGAGACACCTTCCACTATCCCGGGTTGCTCCAAACCCCTTCCAACCTGGCCTTGGACACTTTCAAGGATGGGGCAGCCACAGCTTCTCTGTCCCAGGGCCTCCCTGCCCTCGTAGCAAAGAATTTCCTCCTAAAATCTAATCTAAATCTTTCCTTTTATCCTAAATCCATTACTCCTTGTCCTGTCATTGTAGACCATAGTAAAAACCCGTCTCCACCTTTCTTCTAAGCCCCCTTTTGGCACTGAAAGACTGCAATAAGGTCTCCCCAGAGCCTTTTCTTCTCCAGGTTAAACAACCCCGCCCAACTCTCTCAACTGTTCTTTATAGGGGGGGTGCTCCAGTCCTCTGACCTTTTTGTGGTCCCTCTGGACCAGCTGCAAGAGGTCCATGCCCTCCTGTGCTGGGCCCCGGGGCTGGGGGCAGCTCTGCAGGTGGGGTCTCACCTGAGAGGGGCAGAGGGGCAGAATCCCCCCTTTCCTGCTGCCCACACTCTGGGAATGCAGTCCGGGATACCACTGGCTTTCCGTGTACCAGCACTCATGGCCAGGGGTGTCCAATTTGCCACCCCACCAGTATCCCCAAATCCTTCTGTGCAGGGCTGCTCTCAATCCCTGCATCCCACGGTCTATGCTGGTACCGGGGATTACCCTGACCCTGCAGCACCCTGCCCTTGGCATTGTTGAACTTCATGCAGTCTCGGTTTGGTATCATGCAGACAGCGTCACCTAGGATGTCACCAACGTGGCACCTCACTGCCACGGGCAAAGTGTAAAAGGATGCATTGCAGAAATCTGTTGTGAACATGGGTAACAAAATTAAAGTATTTTGAGAGAGAAAAGCATCAGGTTCAAAACTGAACAGAGTAAACTGACCCATCAGTCACCCCATGATTCAAAAGCTTTCATAGTCAAGTGGCGACAGCTTTCACGTGTTTTTTTTCCTTCCCAGGATTAACCAGAGCTCCACACATGGTTCAGTGAAGGTTTTAAAAGCAAACTGGAAGTTTTCCCCTAACAGAGTCTAGGTAATCTGTAGATATTAATTTGTCACATAGACGTCTGTCAGGACAACAGGTAGCTGCACCCTGCAGTAGGTGGATGTCTGCATCCAAGATGTTCCTGGTCCAAAGAGTTTGAAGCTGAACCTGCTGTTTCCTAGAGCCAGGCTGCCCAGCTCCCCTGGCTTTGGATGACGATTCCAAGGATCAGAGTGCACATGGGTGATGTGCTGGAGAGCCACACTGTGTGTGGTAAGGCACTTCTGTGCAATTGGGGAATCACGAAACGTGCTGTGCTGGAAGGGACCCACAAGGATCATCCAGTCCGGACACCCCAACAATCCCACCCTGTGCATCCCTGAAAGTGTTGTCCAAATGCTCCTGGAGCTCTGGCAGGCTCTGTCACTGAGAGCCCAGGAAGGGCCTTTTGGACCTCTCTCCTATTTGCCTGTTTTGAAGCAAACCCAAACAAACCACATCTAACAGCAGACGAGTGCGGGCCTTGCTGGTCTCCTTAAGCCCCTTCTCAGATTTCTCTCCGATGTCCAGCTGCTCCTCTAAAGTTTATTTAAAGTTGAAAGCAATGGGCAGCAGTGAAACTCTAATTGCCTGTGCTAATGTTGTGGGGTTTGTGCAGTTTATCAAGGGCATCTTTTTGACAGCTCTTTGGAGAATCCACCATGGGAATGTCAGGCTGCTTGTGCTGGTTCTCTGTGTGCAGGGTCTGGTGGGAGGTTTGTATGAGGGCTGTGGTTACAACACAGAGAGAAAATTATTATAAAACCAGGGGATGGACAAAAAAGAAAGGGCAGCACTTCCTGGGGCAGACACACAAGGGAGAGGGACAGTTATTCATAGGTCCTGATATAACACTCCACGTCATATAGTGATGCAGGGCCAAGCCTGATGAATTTGGAGCACAATGGGGAAATAAGGCAGCAGTACACGCAGGTATTTAATCAGCACATAATCACAGAGAGGTCTTTGGAAGGAGCCCTCTGTTGATCATCGGGCCCAGACCCTTGCGTCATGGAAGAGTTTAACCGTGCCGAGCCGCCCCTCCGGCAAGGGAGGCCAAAGGGTCATTACAGCCAGAGAAGAGGTTTCTTGGCAGCTCCTGCACTGTCCAGCTCTTACAAACAAAAGGACTGCGGCGTAGCATTGTTGAAGTCTGGAAAGTGACACTAAAAAATGGGGTAGCTTGGGCTCCATGGTTACTGCTTCCCAGGAACTTCTGCCCCAGTGTTTTCAGTGGAGAAGTAAATTTGTAATTTTGTTTTCTGAGCAGAAGTCATGGAAAATGTTCCCTGGGAGCTGAAATTCGGGGCTTTTTCTGAGCTTTTTGCTAAAGAATCTGGGGCTCAGATGCAAGTGCTGGTTTATGTTGTCCTATACATAGAACAACATAAACCGTATATATTTTTATATATATATATATATATGTCACCTATATATGTTTGTGTTCCACACACATTCAGACATGGCTGAGTGTGACTTCTTGAGTTGCTTCCGCTTCCTTGGAGGAACTGAAAAATCACAGAATTGAAAATTACTTTTCCAATCGAGAATTGCCCTTTTAGTGCAGCGAGTTATCCAAACAGACTGTGTCTTATCCATGTGTGAGTCTAAATAAAGTTTGTAAAGAATTTTTGAGATTTTAGCTCCTTTGTGAACGCTTTGCCATGGGTATTTGAGATTCAAATTTCTTTTTCATGCATGTGATTCAGTAAAAATCTGGAGTGGGATGACATGCGAACTCTGCTTTTTAAGGGACAAGGACAGGTCCTGAGGTTCCATATTATAAAGTCCAGCTTGAAATGTTTCCTTCATTTATGTTCTGTTATCCGTTCTTGTAGCATGGTGGTGTCCAAATTCCCTTTCTTACCCCACCTAAGGGAGCTCTTGGCATCTATGAAGTTTTGGTGTAAGGACAGAGCTGAGGCTAGAGGAGGGACTTGGCTGACAGCCCTTGCCTGACCACCATGGGCCTGGCGCCTGTCTTGAGCACTCAGTTTGGTGTTACCCTGGTGCAGCTCCCGAGTTCTTGGTCTGATCTCTCTCTCTGCCTGGGTGTGGTACCCTGTCACCCCTTTGCATCTCCAGCCACTTCGTGCTCTCTTTGTTGCAGCACACAAAATCATTTTCATGTTCTGGTTGCTGCTTTGTGGCTCTGCTCTTTTCTGACTGGAAACTACTTCCTTGGGGTGAGCTGTTTCTCACAGAGTGACTGTTTTCTGGGTAGCTTTTACCCTTCACAAGGCTCTTGAATCTTTCTTTACTGATCCTTTTCATGGATATTCCTATTTTCATAGTCTTTAGCTCTCTTTCAAATCTTTGCCTTTGCTCAGGTACCACTACAAAAATGGGCTAATTGGCTTCCTTTGGCTCACTGGCATGTCAGGTTCCCAAACTCAAAAAGATAGAAATGGACTATAAATAGGTCCTTGGCCTTTTCTGCTTTCCTTGGGCATTTCTGTTGCCTCATCTGACTTTTGAAAGAGTTGCTTTGTGGAACCTGCCAGTCACTACCTGAGGAGGAGGATTCCTGCCTTGTCTGGCACAGTGTTAATGGCACCGTGCACAACAGCTCTACAATCTGGCAGAACCCAGATTTTAAGGGAAAGGGATTGTTTTCTCTGTTTCCTGGGGCTTTTACTTTCTCTGTTATTTAAACTAATGTATTTCTTAAATCATGCTTGTGTTGGCTCCCATTCTTGCCTGATTTATGTGTTAACATGTCTGTGCTGAAGACTCTTTCCTTTATCCATAAGCCTCCAAGGATTTGGACCTTTTCTTTACCAGCAGTGCAGCCTAATCAAAATCATGCCTTAAAATCTTGCAGTTCTAAAAACTTCTGTAAAATAACTCATAAGCAGCTACTTTATTTTCACTGGCTGTGAAAATCTGCAGCAGTTAGATTTTAGATGGGAGAATTAATGTTTGTGAACATCTCTCACAAGTTTTATTTCCTGAGCAGTGGGAATGCTGGGAGTGGCACGTTCTTCTGCTCAGAAATGTGCAGCTGCAGAATATATCAAAATATTGTATTTAGATGAATGTTTAAAGGCTGGCTCTGAGGAAAGAGGATGATTTGAAGGTAATTTATGAACAAAGAATCTTTTACAGATTATTATAAATGGAACTGTCAATATCTAACAGGGGCCCTTCTAACTCAGCTCCTGAAGAGGTTGTAGAAATGCACATTGGAATCAGTCTTGGCACTATTTCTTCCTTTACCAATTGCATCATAAAGCATCCAGGGAAATGCTGACAATGATTGCTTGGTCATTATCATTTTATCAGTAATGATTGCCTGGCTAATCACTGTGAGTATTTCAATCTCAGGTTCTTTTCCACATAAGAAGATGCTCACTATCCAGCCGGAGGAAAAGGTCTGCAGGGCTTTGGTTTTCATATGTACTTACACATTATTTCTTATCTTTCTGTGGATCTGATATTGCCAGGGATGAGCTCACCAGATCTTTTGCCCAAAGAGTTTAATATAAAAATGGAGAGGCAGAAGGACATCTACGGTCAAGACTCTCATTCAGCTTGGAGTAGGACCCTCCAGTGGGATGGCATTGTCTCTTTTGGCATTCTTTTATCTGGCATCAACTTGCTCAGGAAAACGGAGCCCTGCCCACTCTGAGATTTAGATATTAACAGGAGTGGCCTTTTGAAACTGCTGTGCTGTGTGTGATCCCTACAGCTGTCCCGTGTTGTTTATAAGTCAGGAGCCCGAAGCCTATGACATGAGCAATAGGAATTTGCTTGTAAACCAGCATCTGGTCAGGACATACCAGAGGATATAGGATGTGTGTGTAATATTGGGGCTGAGTGCCCGCTGAAACCCCCTGGTGTCGCCACCTAACCCCTTATCCTCCTCTGAGAAGTCCCAGGCCATGTAATCCAGGGGAGGAATTAAAAGTTCACCGTCATCAGCTGCCGGATGAGAGAGGAATGTGCTCAATGCATCACATCACCATCTCTCATTGTCAGCAGTGATTCATGAAGTGCAGCTGAACTCCAGGGGGTTTCCTGGAGCAAAGTAAATCCATCCAGAGAAGTCTCACCAGGACATGCACGTGAATCTTTGTGTGTGAAGAAGAAGATAAGTCTGAGGGTGGGGAGGCCCTGTCACAGGGTGCCCAGAGAAGCTGTGGATTCCTGGAAGTGTCCAAGGCCGTGTTGGACGGGGCTTGGAGCAACTCGGGCTAGTGGAAGGTGTCCCTGTCCATGGCAGGGGGTGAAACAGTATCAGCTCCGTGCTGCCTTCCAACCCAAACCATTCTGGGATTCCACGTGAAACACTGTATGGCTGTGCTGGGGTGCTCCCAGGGGAGAAATCCATGGAGGTGTGTGTGGGGTTAATGTCACACCTTTGCTCTATTGCCCTTGTAACAGGAGTGAGAGGAAAGGGTCAAGAGATCTCAGCTGTTTTCATAGTCACAATCAAAGGACTTCTGAAGAGCCTGCACAGCAGTGTCAGCACCACCTTGGACTGGGTGTGCTAGGCCTGCAAATGATTTTCTGGTGGAACTGCAGAGAGAGAGGAATCTGCATGTGTAAACGTTTGGTTTTTATGGCACAGAATTCATTTTTATCTCGAGACAAATACCACTGAATTGTGCTGCAGAGACGTAGCACTTTACGAGTAATGGGACTTCTGTGTAGCAGTGACAGGCAGGTAATGAGGAAACACTGTGTGGATGATGCAAGTACCTGAAAGGAGGACGAGGGGAGTGAAGGCTTAAGGTGAAATGAATGTATCTTGCTCTTTCCAGGTGTAATAAAGAATCACAGTTTTACAAGCAATTGAAAATAGACTAAACACTTTAAAAAGACATCATCTTCTTCCTCCTTTCCCTTCCTGGCAACAGGTGGAGAGAGTGATCCTGCAAGGAGCACTTGCTGCTCACACGCTTTCAGCAGCCCTGGGGTCATGGATAACTGGCTTAAATTCCAGCAGGATGCTGTAATTTATGTTCCATGGCTGAGCAGACACATCTGGCTTCGGCTTGGGGGACCACAAAGATGGCTTAAAGCTTCCTCGACGTTGTAACCCCTCTCCAAGTTAAATACATCCCACAGCTGTTACTGAAGCTTGAGGTCATTATCTCCTCCTATATTTTTTCTGCCTTTACGGTTTGTTGTGTAGTTTCATAAAATCAAATAGGTGAAGCAGGAGCTGTTGGAAGGAGGCATTTTCTCATTTTTGCTGACTTTCCCCTAATCTCTCACTGGTAAGGTTTGAGAATCTTTTCCAGAGTGGTAGATAAGGCTCTATCGAGTAATGGAAAAACCTCATTCCCGTGTTCCAGTGGTTTAAGTGTTGACCCCTTCCAGACGTGTATTTTGGCTTCTTTCTGCTGCAGCAAAAAATCAAGGAGATGAAGGAGGTAGGACTGGCTGTCTCCTCCTGCTTTGGGGTTCTTTGTGTACACATTTGGATATTTCAGTGGGTTGCTCTAATATAAATATTTAAGGAAAAACAACAGAAATCCCCAACAGAAGTGGAGAGCAGCTCCAGAGCCGGTTCAGAGAGCGTCTGTGTTAGGACAGCTCTTGACTGCGGAGGAGGAGGGTAGAGCACGTTACCAGAAGATGGGAGATAATTGCTGGGCAAAATCACAACCCAGCCTGGCACTCCCACCCTGGTCTCCAGAGGGCAGGAAAACAGGCTTGGTGTCAGACTGCGGGGGGCTGGGAGGAAAGCCACTGAACCTCCCTCCTTCCTCCCCGCTCCTCAAAATGCCAGAGTGGTTTTCCCACTGTCCTGAGCCCCTGCAGCCGTGCACACTTGTGGGGAGTCCCTTGGAGCACAGCACAGGGTGGGAACAGAGTCCCTGCAGGGCAGGAGCACCACAGGCTCAGCAGCAGCATCTCTGAGGGGTTAAAAGTGTACGAAGTATTGCAAACCCTGCAGGGAAGAGCTGCTTCCCCAAGCTGATTCCCAAAGCAAAATTAGAAGCAGTCCTGTAATCCCCGTACACAAACACTGGAGCAGATATTGCCAATGATCAATAATGGATGGTGACGTAACTTTATTTATTTTAAATGGTCTGGGAGGTCTTTTCCAACCATAAGGATTCTGTGATTTAATACTTCCAGCCAAAGAAACTTTCTTCTTCCCTTGCTCAAGAGGCCTCGGCACAGGGGTTTAGGGATCCAGTGCAAGGAAAAATGGATATTTCTGGGTTTGTTTTTCTTCTCATTGACCTTCTATGACTTCAGTCTCTGAAATAAAAGAAATGCTTGTGCTCTGAATACATGTTTTGTTTTTATTTTCTTTTTGAAGAAAAAGTACTTTATGCTCTGAGGTTACCTAAGTGTAGGTAAAATTATCTTCAGAAAATTCACTGCAGCCATCTCAGCTATGGATCTGTCTGGTGTGCCAGATGGATTCCTGAAGATGTGTTATGTACACAGAACTTTTAAAAATAAGCAGCTTTAATTCTCTTTCCTCTCCCCTTTCTATTAGGCCAATTGTGAACTTTTGAACTGGAGTCCACTTTTTTTTTTGCTGGAACCCCCACGCTTGCTGTTATTTGTCCAGTTTATATGCTGAATAGACTTTACAGATTAGAACTGGGCAGAAGAGAGATGTGGCTCAACAAGGTAACTGAAACTTGAAAAAAGGGCTTTTTTTGAGTCAAAATAACATCTTCAATCCTATCTTGTTGAAATGAAAACACTGAAAAATGATTTTGGCTTAACTTTGTACTACATGAAGATGTATTATTGAATCTTGAAATCACCGATGCCTTTGGATAACCGTTTGATTTTAACTTTAACCAGTTTCTAAAGATTTTGCTGTGTTTGAAGTGAAAATTTTCAGTTAAAAATGTCCAGACGTCTTTGAACTTTCTAACTCCTTTTCCCCACCAAGCAGAAATAATCAACAAATAAAACCAAAAGGTTTCCTCTCACTGATAAATCAGTGCCCACCTGGCCTCAGTTCCAGGCTCGGAAGGAAAGGATTCACCACTTTCAATGCCAGCTGGGGCTGGCAATGACTCCAGAGCCTGTTATTCACTGGGTTTAACATTCAGCATCACCCTGAAGAGCAAAACACGTCGCCCAATGCCTCGGAAGAGATCCCTGCGGTGAAGAGATGACTCCATCAGCTGAGCTCTCTTCCTTTGTCCACTTATTTTCCAACCGGACTCATCATTCTGGTGTCAAAGCACCCCTTCAGCCATGGAGCCCTGGAACCTGGGATGTGTCACAGTCATTTGCTGGTGCAGATGCTGCCTTGGGTTTCTCCTCCTCCCTCACTGCCCTGCTCCTCCTCCAATGTGTCCTTCAGCATGGGGTGAGTGCACGTAGCCCCTTAACAGTGAAAAAAAATGAATCATGACCTATTGTAGTTTTTGTTTTACTCATTTTGTTATTTTTCCAGGTTACTGATTCATTCAAATTTCTGAGCAAATTTCCGTGGTAAGATCTAAGGTGTCAAAATATCTCCCCCAATGCTTGATTATCTTGGCTGCTGCAATTTCCTTTTTGAGATGTTTTGACTGGAAACAATGATGATGGTGGACTCAAAACTAATGACTCACTTTCACAGAATGAAGACTTATTTGAATTCTTGGAATTAGTAGGGGAATATGCAAAGTACCTCTCCACATTTTCACAAGGGTTCAGTGTGAGCAAGCCAGGTGGTGACCATGGATAGGTTTTAAGAGGATGACTTTGAACTCATTCATTTGAGAGGAGCAGTGTATCCAGGGACAGAAGAGGGTAGAAGCGTGGCCTTTACATTGCTAGTGATTAATAAAATTGATTGAGTTAATGAGATCATTAGTGTTTGTGTATGGACCACTCAGCCCAGCTTGTTTGTCCTACTGTGGCACAGCAGGTAATTTGTTCCCTGCTCAGCAACAGTTCTAGTAAATGTTTGGCTGTTGCTCATTCTGCTTTATAAATCACCTGGAAAGTGATGTGATTACAAAAAAATATTTCTAAATATGTGGTAGCAGAAGGGTAACTGAGGGAGAGGCAGGGGGAAATCTCTCGTGAAATGTTAATGCAACTACTTTTAACATATTCATGATCAGCTGACTGCCTCAAGAGGTGTTTCACACTTCCAAGTCCTTGTCTTCTTAGTCCCACAGGGATGTCTTTGCTTCCTGATTGTCTCTTGTGGCCCAATCCCTTTCTGGCTTTGCAATGTAAAGCTCAGTGACAGATCGAGGTCCCTTAGGACTTCCACATCCAACTTTTGTCTTGACTTTAAGCACAGCTCAGTGAGCTACACCTTAATAAAACTGTATTTATCCTTAAAACTCAGGTTATTTGTTTCTCTTGATTTTGAACAGCACAGCTGTGACCAGGAGGGTCACAGACATAACACAGGTTTTTTTGCAGCACCGTGTTCCTCACCTGAAACCTGACCTCGGTCACTCTCCCAGGATCACCATCAGCAAAAGAAAAGATAAACTCAGGGTTCTGGGTTCCCTTTTGTCACCCACTGCCTGCTCTGTATCGATGTATTTTAGGCATTTTGAGTGTAACCTGTTAGAAAAAATTGACCTTAATTTGACAGAATGCTTCTAAACAAATAATTAACTGCCCAAACGAAACCTTTCATCGAAGGCAATACGTCTGAAACAAAAAAAAAAAATGGCAATTCTTCATGGCTGCTGGGGTGTCTGTGCGTGATTCAAAACACATGACACAGGTGTAGCAATGACCCTCTTTTAGTTTCCAGTTTTCTGGTTTGAGGCTGAAAAATCCTCAAATTACACAACCTGTCACTTTGCCTTGGTGTCGGTACATGGATGATGTGTAAATGCCCTGCTGCCCCTTCCAGCCTGCAGAGAACCTGCTGGGGGCATCTCCAGGGATCTCCTGCAGGTAGCAAGCTCTGCGTGGGCTCTCCAGACCGTACTGTCCCCCTGACATCTTGCCCAAGGTGAGTAATCCAGTGTGAAGTGTTTCTGTGCTGAGTGGGCTATGTCTGGAAATGCCTGTGCTGGCGGAGTGGGTCCTACTCGCATGAGAAACCTGGATTTAATCACAGTTTTCCACAATGTGTCTCAAATTCCTTAGAACAGAGTAGGGGTTTAATAGTCTGGAACATCAGCCAGAGGGCTGGTTGCTATTATGACAATAATAAGATGAAGATAAATCTGCTTCTCCCAGTAATTTCAATTTGCGTCAGATTTCGCGTCTTGGGATCCTTCTGATCTCTGCTCGACTTTGCAGAAATGAACCGGTGAAAGAGGCTTCTTGCTGGTTTTCAGATTGGTTCTCAGCTCTTCAACCAGTATAACAAATTTAGCTTTAGTTGTTCTTAAAATCCCAACACAGCCTTTGTAACTGGTGAATTTTCTAGGTGTCTCCACAGAGGCTTTGAACAACACCCACAGAAATGAAAATTCCTGTTCTGACAAACCTGTTGCAGCTGAGGAGTAATAAAGAGAAATAATCCAATATTCTCGGAATTTGCACTAATTTACTTGATTTTGAACAATCTTTCTCATTTTAATCCTTGTTTAAAGCAGAACACACCCTGCCAAACCACACTCTGGTGAGGGTTTCATTTTCCCTTTCCCTTACCCTGTGATTGAATTGTTCCATAATTGCAGCTGTTTGAATTTGAAACTCAAATTAGAAGGACTTGAAAGAGGGAATGCAGGAGAAGACATGAATACATCATGTGAGGAATTCAATGTTTCTCTCTGTGAGTTAGAAGGGTTTATATTCTAATCTCTTCCCTTAAATGCAGCAAATCCCATTTTAGTATGAGACCCAATAACCCTTTTTGTTTTTTTCCTTCAGTGAGGAAAAGTTGCCAAGTGCATTTATGCTGCTCTGGCTGCAGACTTGTTGCCCCAAATATTTTAATGTCTATCTTACTATAGATATTTATTATTGTGGTCACAATTTTTTTCTTCAGGTGTTAAGAGAGCCACTATCCTGTGTCTGCTGCTCTTTGGAGTGGGTATTTATTTATTTTCTAGGTATTTGGGACACCTGTACCTGGCAGATCCCTCTTGGAAAGCAGCACATCTGCCATGTCCTTAAGGTCTGATGACCTGTAGATACCAATTCCTCTGAGCGGGAACCTTCTCCTGTCATAATCCAGATATAATTAATCCTGTCTCAGTTTCCTGGCAGTGTAACTTAAAATCAACCCGGCTGCTCTGTATTCCCTCAGTCCTTGCTCAAGGACTTTTTCCCATCCTTACAGCCCCTGCAAAGACCTCCCAGCCCAGAAGCAGCTGCTGCTGAGGCCACCTCGAGCATCTTTACTTTGCCAGGAAACACCATGGAGACAACAACATCCCACTTGTTTTGATAATTTCCCGTTTGTTTGGATAATCTCCTGATAAAATTCCAGAGGAAGATTATTCATGTGCTCCCTAGGACATGTGGAAATTGGTTTTGAAGGAAGTCTAGAGAGCAATGAGACGATTTTCTTCTCAAGCCCCTACCCCAGGGCTGTCCTTGGGTGCAGAGAGCAGCAGTTCCACTGCAGCTGCCTTGGGTTCAGTGCGAACCCTTCCACACCACATATCCTTCCTTTGGGAAGCAGAGAGAACTGGGATCCAGCTTTCCTTCACCTGCTGCTGATCCAGTTGTGGCTGTCTTAAATTGTAGAACATTTATAATATTAGGTTTTCGTCTTTTTTCAAAGAGTTTCTGCCATCCCTGTAGGGTGTCTGTGTCGGGTATCGATAACATCTTGAGCATTTACCAAGTGGAACTTTCAAACTCTCTTCTTCGGTAGCACAGTTTTTGTCCTCTTCATTGACACAGATGGAAATTTGTTGGAAATATGTACTTGAAGGCTGGGTGGTAATTAGTGCTTCACTATTAGACTGAGACTAGAAGGTTTTAACGGAGGAAATTAAGAATCAATTTCCTTTAGCAATAATTGCTCTAAAATTGTCTGAAAGACTCTTGACGTGACTCATTATGACATTTCTAAGCACAATCTGCTGAAAGAAGCCCTTCATTTAGTTGTTTCACCCAGAAAGAGAAGAGAACTTTATTTAACTGTCCTAACTGAAAATCTTTCCTCTTGAATCAAGCATCTGGCAAGTTCTCCCTGGTGGGATCCCACTGGGCTGAGTACGTGTGAATTCACACTCTGAGAATGCATCCACGCATTCAGGGTAAATTGTGTTCATCACTCAGCAAAAACTGATATTATCCCTTCATTTTCATGTTGTATTTTGCATTTGGTTGCTTAAGCATTTTGGATGGACTCGCACTGAACTTATTCATCAGAGGAGGTTAATCCTGACCAAGTGCTGGGGTCACGCTGGTTCTGGTCAGGGATGAGAAAAACTCATTTTTCACTAAGGGAGAGAGAGTATTGTGATCAGAATTACAGATTTCTTCTTTCACAGTTTATTCAGTTTACCACACGTTCAGAGCAAAGCCCGTTTTTCACTGTTCAACTTATTAAAAAGAAAGTTCTTCGTGAAATTCAGTTCCTGATCTCAGGCCAAGTTTTTTTGCAGAGTAATGAAGATCCAAATTCCCTGTTCAACTGATGGCAATCCTTTCCCTAACTTCAGCTTAAAAACAGATTTTAAATGATGCTTTTCTAGCCATGATTCTTCATAAACCAACAGCTGTTCCCTGTGCTCTGTAAAACTCCCAGAGAACTTCTCTTCTTCATGTCTTGTTCCCAGGAAGGGAAGTCTGAACACCAAAACAATCCAAAGCTGCCTTGGAAGGACACTGTAAAAGGAGAAAATATGGAAAAATACTTTGTCCGTGTCTACGAGATTTGACACTGAGCTTTCGTGCCTCAAACACAGACAGTATTGTAATTGCTGACTACATATATTCTTTTTTTAATACTTTATTGAGTGTTCATTTTGTGTCAAAATGAACTTTAATTTCTTTCTTTCTTTCTTTCTTTAAAATTAAGAAAATCGTGTTATTTATTTCATTTATTTATTTACTCTGTATTTATTTCATTTTGCTTACTGTTGGGGTAGGATCTCTCACACAAAGTTATGGTTTTGGAATATCAGCTTTAGCTCCCTTTCAACATAATTTTTACCAGATGTGAGAGGTTTTATATTTGATGACTTTCTCTTTTCATTTGTGCAGAGTTACACTCCTGGTGTGCATTCCCAGCTGCTGTTGGCAGCTGGAAACAGGTTCTTCTTTTTTAACAATATATTGGTATGTTAAATCCAAAGTGGCTGGAAATCTCTTGAAAAGGAAAAGTAAACTAAAGCCTTTACGGAGAAAGGCTGTAGTTTTTAGAAGAATTCCAAGAGAAATAAAACAATAAACTGAACAGGCAATTGTGTAATCGCCACACAGAAAAAAAATGGAAAATGAGAAGAAGAAACCCTTCAAAAGCAGAAAAAAATTAAGACTCTTTAAGAAAAAGTATTTGTGTGGGCACCTTAGTTCTCCACTAATAAAACAGCTCTGGTTAGCTAAGAAATTTGGAGATGGTTGTAAGAGCTAAATGTAGTAACCACTATCAAAAGAGGCAGTGATAAATCTTGAACAGTGGTGTCCTTGTGCTAACTCAACATCTAAAAATTATAATGTTAATAAAGAGCTTGACTGCACAAATTCCAGGGATTTTAATTACAAATCTATTTTTTATTGGCTCCTTGCCTATGAACAGGAGGGGGTTGGAGCAGAGGAATTTTGTGTGCTGAATAAAATTCTGGAGCTGTTTATTCTTCTGAGGTAATATTGCCCCAAAGGCTTTTCGTGACTATTTTTAGGTGCTTGCAGTCCATTTTGGGAGACAGACACTGCATTACAAAAGCAGTATTAATAGAGATATTCCTTCATTTCTTAGTTCGTGTGTGGTTTGAGCTGACATCAATTATAACAATTTTATGAGGGTTTTTTTCCTCATCAAACAGAAGTAATACTTCAGGGGAAGATTAAATCTTGGGCAGGTCCCTTCGCAAAGGAGAAGCTGCTTTCAGGACTTTCCCCTGAAGAACTTTTAAGTTCCATTGGGGTGAACTGCTGCTTTGGAAATGCAACACTAAAGTGGATGGAATTAAGTCAGTAAGTCGAGGGCAGGATTGCTGCTTCCAGGTGCATGTTTAGGGGATAAATACAATGTAAGACCTTCCACAGGACAAATTTATTTCAACGGACTTTTACAATTTTTTCTTAGTTGTCTTAACTTGTCTGTTTTGTTACCTTTGGACTTCAGCAAAATCTTAAAATGCCTCTTGTTCTTCTGTTCCCTGTTCTCCACCTTTATAAAACAGGAGTAAAATATTGGCTTACGAGAAACTTTGAATTTTCAGTCGTAAAAGGTGTGGGGTGCACCTTTTTCAAAAGTTTCTTTTCCATACATTCACTAAAGTTTCTGTTTCACCTCAAAAAAAAAAAAAAAAACCCCCGAACAACAAAACAACACTTGAAGTTACCGCGGTTTA
>VZTD01002533.1:32258-108490 GCA_013397725.1 Rhagologus leucostigma | reverse complement strand
TTTCACCTCAAAAAAAAAAAAAACCCGAACAAGCAAACAGCACTTGAAGGTAACTCGGTGTTACATTTGGCTTCTTACAAAAACCTCTACTGAAGCTGCGTCCTGATTTCACCAGCTGAAGAGCCAGATAGAATTTTTCTGTGTATTTTCCCCTAATTTCCTGCAGGAGCCACTTCTGCTCAGCCCGGTGCCTCCCTTCTCCTTCCTGTGAACGTCTCTGTGTCCACTCACCCTCTCTGTGTTCCCTTCCCATCTGAAACCTGGAGATTTATAATTTGGGACAGATGTTGGCTTGGGAGCATCTTCTTTGGCCATAAACACCCAACCAAAAGGCCTTGTTTCTTCTCTGTTCTCCCCCAAACCACACCACAATTCTCGTGATTTTATTTGGTGGCAACATTTTGCTCAGTTTGGGGAATTACGGAGACAGTTGCAGAGCTGATCATATGTTCCTTTCTAATGAGTTACTCCATTTCAGAATTCATTCCTCATATTCATTCATATTCTCAGTCTTTTATCCCAGCTCCTATATGTCACTTAAGTCACCTCTCCCACACCAACCAATGGGGCTGGGAGTTCATGGCATTTCACCAAACCCAAATATTTGCCTGGCTTTTAATTACAGCCCAATTCTAAATCAGTACACGAACAAAGGCACAAGATATTTCACAGTAAAATAAGGACCTTAAAGAAACTGCCACTCCTATGGGATAATTCATCCCTCAGGAAAGGCTGCAGTGTGGGGAGAATCCCTGGGCACAGCCATGGTGCTAATTAGCAGTTTGAGCTCTGACCTGAGGGTGGGAACACTCAGGTTTTGTTCTCTCAGGCTTGTCAGCTGTGTGTGTTGCCTTTCAGATGCAAGGATGTGACAGAGCCTTTATAAATAAAAGGCCATAAAAAGACAGCAGGGAGGCTTCCTTGTGCCCAACCTCTTGCAAATTTTTGCATGTGAAAAATTTCATCTTCCGTCTAAGGATGCAACAAATATTTTTCAAGTGCTCCTGTGTTCTGTAGGCTTGAACGTCAAATCTGTGTCCTAAGCAAGTGCTGGGAGATTTTGAACCATTCCTGCTTTTAATGTGGCTCTGCCTGTGCTGAGGGAGAAGGGTTAAAGAAAAGCTGAGTGAGTGGTCCTTTGGTTACAGTCCTTTGGTTACAGTCCTTACATGGACAATTTATGGCCTTACACTTACAATTTATACAGAAAGTATAAATTCTTGCTTCACAGAATGCTACATTATTGAAACATTTTGGAACAGCTCCTGCAGCAAACTTGGAATAGTCTGCCAGGAGAATCCTGGAAGCCAGCTGGTGCTAGGAACAATAACCCTGTAGGGAAGATACGTTGACCATAAATACTAACTTAGAGTATAACATAAATACTTAACTGTTTGGGTTTTTTTTGTCTCCCAGATTCACACATTTTGGTGAAAAGCCTGCTTTTGATAAGTTGCTTTTCTAATGGAACTGCTGGGAAATTTTAAGCACGTCCCAGTTATTTGCATGTGCGGATTTATGAATTTTTGTTGGACCTTTAAATTTGTGGGAAGATTTTGGCTGAAGTTGCGCAGGATAGCAGAGGTGTCAGCAGCTGTTGGAGGTGTTCTCTTCAGTGGCCTAAATAAGTGTGATAATCATCAGCAGCTTAAGGCTGGGCTTCTTGTGTTCCAGCACCCCGTATTTATTTAATCTCAATTAATATCTCTTTGATCTTCTGTGCTCCTTCAAAAATGCCATTGACACCGGCTGCTCATGGGAGTGCAAAATTGTAAAAATTTTTCCTCCAGCTGCGTTTTCCATGTCTGGGGACTGAATTTGGTCGTTTGCTTTTTTTCTTTTTCCTGGAAAACTCTTTTTTGAGCTTTAAGGGAAACAGAAATGTTGGAAAATTCCAAAGCTTTTTATTTCCTGACTTTTGTGCGTTGTCAAAAAGTGGATGGTGAAGCCTCCAGTGTGAGGAAAGGTTTCCTCATCAAACTGTTAACACTTAATTATGGTGATTTTCTGCCAGAGGCACCGAGGAGGCCAGAAAACAGTGAACCATGGTCAGAAGTGGTGAGGTGTGCCTGGGAGCCCTTCTCCTCTGTGAACCTCATTTCTCAAAGTAAAAGGATCTGACTGATGCCAGGGACTGAAAAAAACCCCCAGCATTCAGTGAAAAGGGACTCTGAGCAAGGTGAGATGGGAAATGACCCTTGTAGGGCTGGTCACAAGGCCCAGCGTGGGAACAGAGGGGGAAAAGCTCTGCAGCAGTTGGGGAACACCTGGAAAACTTCAGCACAGACAGACCTTGTAATTTCTGTCCCTGTAAGAGCTCAGGAATGTGAGGCTGAGCTCCATCATGATCCCAACAAAACTCAGATGTGACAGGAAGTGAGGTGGGGTCTTATCCCCATTCCTGTTCTCTGGTCCAAGGCCGGTTCTCACGGGCAATAAAATACGGTCTGAGGCAGAACTTCACTTCCCCTGCACTTTAACTGGACCAAAGATTTGAATGGGGAAGCCGTTTCTGGGCTTTCTGGCTGGAGGGGAACTCCATGCCTTAACTTTATGCCTTAACTTGCTGCAGAAGAAAGGTGAAGATGATAATGAGGAATATTTTGCAGAGTGATTAAAGCCTTAAGGAGAAGTATTTCCAAATGGCAAATTGCAATTTCCGAACTGAAACTCTGAACTGTTCTAGCAAAGTACTGGTGCCATTTTCACCCCTTCAAATTAATTTTTATTAATTTTTAAATTTTAAGTTTTTCATATTGAACTTTTTATTTTTCAGCTATCTGGTGAGGCCATGCCTGTAGCCTGCAATCCATGTGTTTCCAGCTGTGGTTGTGCAGGTACTGAAATATCAACAGAAGGTGTTTTCCTCTTTAAGTGGTGCTCGAAAATTCCCTCCTCGTGTAGCTTTTTTCAGTCACTCCATCACCAGGGCTTCATTTGGCTTTTCTGTGAGGGGTTCAGAAGGGTGGCTGGGTTGTAAAGGACTTCCCAGGGGATCTGGATGACTTCTGTGCTTGCCTGATGGGAGAAGGGGGAAATCCACAGCTTTAGGGAAGATTTTGTGAGGTGCAGAAACACGGTTCCTGTGCACAGAGCTCCGTGAGTGTTCTGCAATCCCTGTGGATGCACATCCCGGGCTGTGCAGGGCTGGGGAGAACCCGCTGACCTGGTCTGAGGGAAGCTGTAAGCACCAGCTTTGGCACAGGAGATGGGTGGGCTGGATTTCCAGGGTGGTGCTGGGCCAGACTGGGTTTTTCCTTTCCCAAATTAGAGGCTGAACGTGCTGCTGGGAACTCAGCAGAGGCAGGGAGAGGCTCCCAGGCACAGCACAGGCAGCACCTGGGGAGCAGGACAAGCTCTCCCCAGCCCTGCTCCTCACAAAGAGGGAAACCCTTCACCCTGTGCTTGTGGTCTGGTTTTGGCACTCAGTGTGGGGGTGCTGGCTCTGCCCTGGCACTCAGCGAGCTTTGGAAAGAGACTTTCCCTCCTCACGCACACTCCCTGCAGTGATGATGCCCTGGAGAGGGCATCTGCTGCACGGCTTGCTGAGAGGTGTGCATGCAATGCACCCTGCTTGGGATTAAAAAGAAGGGCAGCTATTCAATCACCTGTGAGGAGGGAAGAGAAGGGAGTGAAATGGTGACACAATAAATCAGTGTTGCCATGGGTCTATGTGACTGAGTGTATGCGTGAAGTGCCTCTGCTGGTGATGTGATCCAGCCAGGACCATTCCTTAGCTTTGCAGGCCAGAGTGGTCTGTGTCACCATCATGCCTTTTGTGGCTGGAGAGAGTAAATCAACAGGAAATAGGATCATTCTGCTACTTTCTCAAAGGTTTTCGTTCTAGAGTTTGGCAAGCTGAGCTGTACAGTGAGGAAGTTTACTCTCTACTCCTGCTAGCTCTCACTCTGGACTTTCTTAATTTATGCCAGAGATTGTTTTACCTCATCCAGAGTGATTCATGAGTGGCAGTCTCGTGTTTGACAGTCAGAGTGTTGGGAGGCTCGAAGAGAAAGGCTCCCTGCCTTCCAAGGAAATGGATCCCAGATTCTGCAGGGACACTTTTGAGCAAGGAGGAGAAGCAGAGATAGATCCAAATAAAAGTATTTGTGCGTGCTTTCCTGTTTATTTGGGAACATGAACAGTGATGCAGGGAGGAGTCAGCCGGAGTCTGAGGCACAGTTACTTTCTTCATAGGCCTGTGAGACACATGGATCTTCTTTCATCCACATTTCCTGCCCAGGTGGACTTCCAGCATCTACCTAGACCTGGTCCTGGAAATCTGTTCCATAGGCGCAGGAGGAGCAGATGCAGAATTAGGTCGCCATAGCAGCAAGTCCCCTCTTTTGCTATAGATTCTAGAATCATCTAGAAACAGGGATTTCTGAAGCTTCCTGGTCTGTTCCAGGGCTGGTTTTCTTGGTTTCATGGACGTGTGTTCAGGCTGCACTGGAGGAAGGCATGAGACAGTTGGACAGCTGGTGTGTCCCCAGTGAGAGAGAGGCAGAAGATGAGGTCGAGATGGTGGTTTCTGAAGGAGGAAGAAGAGGGGGCAGGTGGAACATCACGGCCAGAACTGGGTAGTGTCTGTGGAAAAAGACACCTTTCCAGTCTCTCTCCAAAGCTTCATGGGGCTGGTGCAGTCTGAGGCATTTTTTTTCCCTCAAAAGTTGTCTACACAACTTCTCTTCCATATCCACTATATAAAAAGGATTCACCTTTACCTGATTTCTAGGAAACTGGCCTGCAGTTTCTGTCTCCTCTGATCAGGTTGTGCTACTTGGCAGAGTGCGAATGGCCCTACAGAGAAGTTAACAAAAAATAAAGTAGAAAACTTCTCGTCCCATTGCCAGCCTTTCCAGCTCTCTAGACTGGGTAATGCATGGCAGCTGCTGGTTTGTCTGCTCGTCTCGGTCCTTCTGTGTCCTGCAGGCAACCTGAGGTCAAAACCATCTGGATGGGATGAGGTAAACCACCCCAGGAATTATTCAGTCTGAGCCTTGAGTGCCAGAGGCAATGGCTGTTTGGAAAATACTGTTTCCCTGCTAAGAATGAGGAAATGTGGTTTTTCCTTACCCACTTGGTATTCTGTACTGTGGGCTATTCCTGCCTGGGGCAGAGCTGCAGATGACAGAACGTTTTCCCCGCCGTCCCCTCGGAGTCCAGCCCGTGGTTTGAGGGAACAGCCACTGCCCCACGCGGAGAAACCCGCGGGCACTCAGCCCAGGGGCACCATGGCACGTCCGTCTGTCCTGCCCATTCCCACCTTGCCAAAGCGAGGTGTGGCCACAGGGATCCCGGGGAAAGTGCCTTCCTGGGGGCTGATGGTGTACTGGGCATGGGGGGGTACCAGTGGTGTCAGGGGGGCACAGCAGTCACAGCAGAGTCTTTATCTCTTGTGCTGAATTGCCCACACCCTGTGCCCACTTGGACTGGCCTTAAACCATCTCAACCCCGAAAATAACCTTTAAGATGTTTCTTTTTTTCCTTATGGATAGCTTCTCTTACTCTTCTGCCTCTGTTTCATTTTCACTGCTAAAAGCATCTCCTCTACGTGTGATTCGTATCTGCCATACAAATGATTGCACATTAATCATTCCCAAATTTCTGCACATAGAAGAGGAAGAAATGGGATAGATTAAATGGCAAACTTCACCCAGGACATGACCTGAACCCAAAACATCTTTCCTGATGGCCTTATTTGCATTTTCCCAGGCTTGTTGTTGCTGGAGCACCTGGGTGGGATGTTGTTTGTCCACCGGAACGTGAGAAATGCTGAGCCTGGGCAGGGGATGGGTATTTCTGAACAGGATTTCCTGGTTGGTGCAGGTTGAACAGGAAGAACTGTGTAGGCTCAGAGAAGCACTAGAAATGGGCCAAAATAGGGCAATGCATAATACATCTTTGATATGTGGACGGAAGTGAAGAAATTGATACTGTGCTCATTTTCACAAACCTATTCCACTCCTTTCTAGAAAAGAGCCATTTATGACCAAAATGTGGTGACAGATGTCTTTTTTTCCCCTCGTACTATTTCAGACGAGCTTCAGAAACACCAAAGCCCATCTCAGACATCTATTTATATTCTCCAGAGTCTGGCATTGTCCTTGCGCTGCATATCCAAAGGGCTGCATCCACCTGCCCTGCCTGGTCCAGGAGGTGTAACAAAACCAGGGAGCCAGAAGGAACACAAAGTAAATGTCAGAAGCTTAGTTACAGGAGTGAGTGACCTCACACTTCTCTGCAAAGCTGCGTCGTTTAATTTTTTACATTGCCTTTTTTTTTAAATGAAATTGCAATTTTTGTGCAATTTTTCTCTGGGGAGAATCTTTGCAAAGGAAAAAGAGGTTTTAGATAACTCCCATGTAAGACTGAAAAGGTCAACCTCAATTTCTTCATTCTCCACATTCACGTGTTTTATTTTCTGTATGATGAGTTGGTAACAGCAATTAAATTTTATTTTCCTCATTATTATGACCATGTATTTTAATAGTCCTCCTTTGCACTGAGGTAGGTTTTGCAAAGGAAGGCAGCTGATTGCACAGACGGCAGCATCTTTGCTGCCTGAAGAGCTTTTCTTTGTCTCTTTGGCTGGTCTGGCCCATCACACACTGCTCAGGATGCATCACTGAGGTAAAAATAATAAGATATTGAAACACAGAGCACATCAAACCACATAATGCCTGTATTTACTGGGTCCCTTTGTTATTCTGAATTAGAGAGAGCAAAACAATGTGTATCCTCTGGAAAAGATGAGTGGTTATCCAGTGATCCCAGCAGAGGAGAGCCAGCATGGGATGAGAGGTGCCATAATTCCCACAGGATGAAGAGTAACTCTGCAATCTGACTTTCAGAATTTTAATTCTGCTAATGAAAAGCCCCCTTTTTATAATGTGTGTTCCTCTGATCAACATGACTGGTGCGAGAGATGGAGAGATTGGGCAACATCACAATGGAGGTGCCCACGTCAGGTAGAGCTCTGGTTAAAACCAGACTTACATTAAATAAATCTCTGGAACATACTTAAGTTAAATAAATCTGTGGAATAACTTTCAGCTTTCAGAAGGCTGAAAGTACAGTTAAAAGTTATCCCTTCAGTTATAACCTCCAGAGTCTCATACCAAATGGAATGGGTTTAATCAGAGCAATATCCTGTGCTGTTCCCTCCGGGAGAAGGGGCTGACAAAGCAGAATAAACCTGTGGCAGATCAGCTGTGCTTCAGATGGAGGATTTTGAGGGAAAAAAACCCCTGAATTAAGGTCTTCTGAAACAGCTCTGGCTGGGGAAGGTATGTTGAATTCTTCTTTGTTTAACCTTTATTTAACCCTGGTATTTTCACAATAGGACAAAAACTCCAAAGGAATTTTGTGTGGCAAACAGGTTTTTTGAGTTTTATATCCCCTCCTAAGATCTCCTAAGTGGTGTAACATTGTCATGGTCCAGAAAATGCAAGAGCTATTCCCATCCATCCATGCATCCATCCAGCTTTGTGTGGTGTCCCTGGGATAGAACTGGTGTGTAGGTCCCTGTGGGTCTGGTGTCATTCCACGCTACAACTTGGGGGTTGAGGAATGAAGAGGAAGTGATTTTGGGCGTTTGCAGAGCAGTTGTAAGGCCAGGAAAGCAATCCTGGCTTTTGGGGGCTTGGGGAGGTTTTGTAGCACAAATCTTGTCACGTACCCTGGAACTGCCCCTGGCTTCTCCAGAAGGCCGAGCTGCTCTGGAAATCCGAGAAACCCTTCTCAGAACTTAGGAATTAAGACTTTTCCATTTCTCAGGAAATTCACCTTTTCCACACAACCTCTGTGCTCATCTCAAGCAGGCTGGAGAGCTTCGCGTTTCTTTGTCTTTTGCCTGAGTCTTTGTCCACATCCTCGTGAGCTAAGAGGCAGCACTTGGCTTTTGGAGAACAGAAACTGGAGCAAACTTTTTTCTGTGATGCTCAGCTCTTGTAAATGTATCCTCAAAAACATCCTCAGAAAGTACCTCAAAAGTTGAAGAACCCTGTGGTCACACCTGGGAGGGGGGAAAGTGACTTTTGGAGGTGAGATCCAGCCCTTCTCCCAGGGAATGTGCACCGTCCTTCTCTAGGTGCAGCCAGGAGAGGATGGAAAGTTTTCCTCCAAGAGGAAATGTGTGCAGGGGCAGGCAGGAGCCAGCGTGGCTCCTGAGGGATTCTCCAGGCTGGAGCACATGGAAAGTTCGTGTAGGAATAGGAAAAAACCCCTGTTTTTCAACAATATGCAATTGCCAGCAACTAGAAGGTGCATTTACTTCCCTTGGCACATAGAAGAGAAGAGACAAAGATTCCGATCTCTGCTCCCAATGAAAAGGCAGAGCGACCTCCCAATAAGCCAATAGAGCATCTCATCAGGGACATGCCACTGCTGTGGGGTGTGCTGCCCTTTTGGGGGCAGCTCTGCAGCCCACGGAGCTGGACAGGCACCTGGACACACACAGGAATGTCCATGGAGAGCATCCAAACCCCGCATTGTTTCCAGAGACAAAATCCCTGTGCTCCAGCTTTGTTCTCATCCAGCAGCTGTTTCTCTGGGGGCAATCCAGGGTCCCTGAGCTTGCTCTCAGTTGCCTGCCCTTAGTACACAGTGCTGATTTAGATTTATGACTGACATTGGCTAATTAACATGGCAATTTAATTGGAGGTCAGATTTTCCCTTCCCTTTCTGAAGCCTACCTAGTCCGAATGCTGGATCATGCTGTCTTACAAAGACTTTTTTTTAAGGTCAGTTTTTCTCTTGGCCCCCACACAACCAGCTACCTGAATTTTCCAGCATTCTGTGTATTTCTCTGATTTTGGAGGTCATCAGCGCTCCAAAATGTTTGTCTTGAATGCAGCTGAATCTAACACTGAAGTAAAGAAAATATTTACTGAATTGCTAAAGAATAATTTGATATTCTAGGTTTACCTGTCTGATTCTCCTCATGAAGCACAATTTGAGTCCATTTTTTTAGGTAATTCAAGTGTTTAGCTAAGTAAGACTGTAAATATTTAAAGATGAGTGTTTTGCCCAGTGCTGCCTTGCAGGTTTAAGGATGGAGTTGTTCCCTCAGCTTTTTCATGAACCTAAACAAAACTTAAGCTTCAAAGTGGTTTTTGCATTTGATTTTTAAAAAAATAGCCACTGAAATAGTGAAAGAATAAGTGAAAGACTATTTTTTTTGTTGTTTTTTTTCTGTTCAAAAGAGAGTTTATTTTCCTGCTGATGTATTTTCTTTTTTTTTTTTGCTTGAAATGGATCTTTAAAGAAGACAAACTTGGTTGTTTGGTGGATTCAAGGCCAAACACTGTTGGGCAAGTACTGCACAGGCATTGGACTCTCCTTTACTGCAAATTCAGTATGGCCAGTCCCGTTCTCTCTGCAGGATGCAGAAAATAAAAGACGCTAAAAACTTGTCAGCTGTTCAAGCCAAAATCTCAATTCAGATGGGAGACAGACCTGTGGAACCTTTCTTTTGTCGTTGTGCCTCTCGGTGAGGCCACGCCTTTGGACCTGCAATTCTTAGCAAGCTTCTGGATGCTTCGGAGAGGTTTCCTGGGTGAAGACCAGAAGAGCCCGAGAAAGGCAAAAAAAATAGGTGTAAAGGCAGGGGAAGACTCGGCCAGAGTCAGGCATGTGCCCAGAGGCACCAACTCCATGGATCAGATCAGAGCACAGAATATTCTGATGGTGCAGAAGAGCAGGCAAATGCCCTGGCTGACCAGAGGAGAAAGATGACACACAGAGGAAAAATTCGGAAAATATTCCTCCTTTGTCTGGGCACGGTAAGAGCTGCCACTGTCTGTTCCAGTGCAGCTCAGCACATTCCTCTTGTCCTGGTCACTTTGCTCCTGGACCTTTGCTGCGGCTGGAGCCTCATCCATCTGGGAGCAGGAGGAGTCTCAGGAGTGCAGAGAGCCATCGCAAGGAGGGTGTTTGGACAAGCTCCTTGCTGCCCCCAGGAAAAGGCAGTGGGCACCCAGTGTGATGGGGGTATAGGAATTCATAGGGGAAGCAGTTCGGCACTGGTGACCACGCGCCCTCCTCGTGCGGAGGTGCCAAAGTTTCCCTGGAAAGGCTCTCAGCAGCCTGACCCAGCTGTGTTCAGAAACATCCCACTGGGGCCCACCAAGGCCTCCTTCTCATTCAGGAGGTCCCACCAGCCTTGATGTTCCCATGGATGTCACTCTGTGCCTCTGTAGTCGAGGAGAACAACCCTGATCACGGCTTTAGATGTTTCCTCCAGGGAAAGCCACTGCACACGTGGGATTTATTGAGGTTCCTGCCAGAGCTGCAGCCCTCCATTTATCCCATTTATCAAGAGGAGTTTTTGGAGTACCTGTTGCAGCAGGATGCTCAGGATGGCAGCTGCCGGCCTGGGACGTGAGCAGGTGAGGGATAAGGAAGCAGACACGTTCCTGCAGTGCTTCACAGGCAGTTTGATTTTTATGGAATATGAACCTGCTGCCTTGAACTTTTATGAGCCCATTAGAAGCACAGAGTGAGTTCAGGCTTTGAAGACAAGTCATCTGGTAAAACTGCACATGAGACTAAGGCACAGTAAATAATCTTGAAGCAAAGCATATTATTAACTTTGCTGTTCCTGGAGCTCTTTTTTTTAACATATCTTAAATGGAAACGTCTCCTGGAAGGTTTGTCTCAGCTGAAGCGCAGTTCTTTGCTATTTCACGATTTAGGCATATCAACACTGATGAATTTTAATAGACAGACCAAATAAAATTAAAAGTATGTTTGTGGGTACAGCCAGTACTTTGAGGAAAAGAAAGATTCTATAGGGTGCTGTGATAAACAATGCAGATGGGTATTTAAGTTAATAAACCCTAGATACTGAGAGGGATGGAAATACCTGTAAAACGTGAATTTAAGAGCTAATAAACGTGTTCACAGGGAATGTGGGGTGGCCTCAGCCAGGGCTTCCTCAACCCTACCCATTTAGGCTCAGCCATGGAGCTCCAGGCCCAGTTTCAGTTTGATCCCAGGGCTGCCAATTGATTGAGACCCAAAAACTCATGGGTTTCTGGGAAATGGTTGGAGAGAAAGAAAGATTATTAAGCCCAGTTGTGGCACTGTCAAACCCCTTCCCTGGCACTGCTGGCTGATTTCCCGCATTTCTCCCAAAGTGGCTCCTGGGCAGACTCCTGGTGCTGGGCTGGGGGTTGGCTGGTGGAGAAGGCCCTTTGTGTTTGGGGTGCTCGGGGTGTGGTGGCTGAGGGATCCTAACGAGCTCTCAGTTAAAGCGGAGAGGAAGTTGGCAAGAATGAGCAACGTCTGGAGAACTTTGATCACCAAAGAAAAATGGAAAAACAGATTAGTTTATACACAGCTTTTAAAGTTTTTTGAACCAAGAATGTTTTCAATGGATATGGAAGATTCTGAGTCCTGAAACTACACTCCTGCTTCTCTACGCTGTATTTTATGGACTTTGCTCTGTAGACTTAGTTTCAAGTTGTGTTTTATGGAGGACAGGCTTCTGGATCCTGGAGGAAAGAAGCACGTCCTCTAGTTGGGAAAGGTCTCTGAGAGGGATTAAGGGAATGAGCTGTTTCTTCCTGGCCACAGGCAACAGAGCGAGAAGCTGTGGGTTTAATTTCCAGTAGGAAACTCTAGTGCCTGTCTCTGGGAGCAAAGCATGGGTTTGAGGGTGTGGTATCTCTGAGGTTTCTAAGAATAGGTTGAACCATCATCTGTCAAATTATTTGGGTCAAATTGATCATGGCTTGGGGCCGCGGGAGGGAGCACGTCAAGACTCCTTGGAGCTGAGCGTCACTGAGGGAATAAGCACCATTCCCTTTCCTTGGGCGTCTTTTCCTCACTTCCAACCAGGGCAGCTCTTGCCAGCTCCTTGCTCTCCTCCATGTATAAAAACTTGGTAGATTCCACCCCTCTTGGGTAGTTTATTTCATCTGTTCTTGCCCCTCATCAGAAACTCTTTTATTAGCAACCACAGTCCCTATGGTAGGACATTTCCCTGTGATTATGGCTGCAATAGGATAAAACCCCTGGCTTCTAAATGCAATTTGTTTTATTATAAAGTGCACAATGAGTTTTTTAAACACTTGAACCAAATCATGCTAATTCATGGGTATGGAGTTCAGGGAGAACTCGCTCTCCACAACTCACTGACAGGAGGGTGCAGCCAAATGGGGGTCGGGTCTGCTCCCAGGGATCAGGAACAGGATGAGAGGAAACAACCTCAAACTGTGCCAGGGGAGGCTCAGGTTGGACATCAGGAGGAAATTTTTCATGGAAAGGGTGGTCAGGCCTTGGAAGAGGCTGCCCAGGAAGGTGGTGGAGTCCCCAGCCCTGGAGGTGTCCAAGGAAGGCCTGGAGGTGGCACTCAGTGCTCTGGGCTGGTGACAAGGGGGGGATCGGGCACAGCTTGGACTCAATGACTCTGGAGAGCTTTTCCAACCTTAATGATTTTATGGTTCTGTGATTTCCTCACCCTAGGCAAGCCCTAAGGATCTTTGTGCAAACAGAAGAGGCATTGAACTTCAGAGCCCCCAGCCTGGGGGTCCCATCTGTGTTGAGGGAATTAGCAAATACCTGGATGCTCACATGAGCTTTGAAGATCTGAGCACCCTCAGCTTAGCAGAAAACTGTTCTCTTAAGGGGAAATGAACCTAAGAGAAAGTTGTCATCCCTTTGCCCGTTTTTCCTAGTCTTTCTTCAGTATGGTCACCTGACTGTAAATTTTTATTAATTAAACCACAAGATGCTCAGAGACCCCAGCAAGCCCTGCGTGGCACAGGAATTTGGGGAGAAGGGTACATTTAACTGATCCTTGTCATGGGGAGAGCACTCAGGAAAACCCAGTCCTTAGTGCATAGCAACGGGTGCTGCAGGGGGAGCTTGGGGCTGCCTTAATTCATCGCTTGTAGAAGCAGCCTGGGAGGCTCCACGCCCAGGGAGGGGGCATGGAGTGGTTTGGGGAAGGCAGAGCGGGAGTAGTTTGGGGAAGGCAGAGCAGGGATGGTTTGGAGAAGGCAGAGAAGGAGTGGTTTGGGGAAGGCAGAGAAGGAGTGGTTTGGGGAAGGCAGAGCAGGGATGGTTTGGGGGAGGCAGAGCAGGGATGGTTTGGGGAAGGCAGAGAAGGAGTGGTTTGGGGAAGGCAGAGCAGTGATGGTTTGGAGAAGGCAGAGAAGGAGTGGTTTGGGGAAGGCAGAGCAGGAGTGGTTTGGGGAAGGCAGAGCAGGAGTGGTTTGGGGAAGGCAGAGCAGGAATGTTGTACGTGCGCTGCTGCCTGTGCAGGAACCCTGTGACTTCAGCAGCTCTGGGCTGATGGGGAAAGCAGCTGAGGCTGGCCAGTTCCACCCTACAGCTCACCCATGACGTGTTGGGTTGGTTGTGTTGACGAGGGAGGTGATAAAATAGGGGTTCTCCCCTGGATTCCTCTGGCTGAGGGTGCTTCAGTCATCGAGTTACACGTGAGCATCTGTGGGCAAAATGAGTAGGAGAAACTTCCTCTAAAGCTGGCAGCATCCAGCCCTCAGCAGAGAGGCTGAGCTCTCTAAAACTCATCCTAGAAAACCCATTATTAAGTCTGCATGCATTCTTTTAAGGGGAAAAAATACTAAAAAGGAAAGGGAGTGAGGGAAAGCCAGAAACAAAAGTGTGTCTCTGGAGCTCGAGTCTGGAAAAATAAAGGGAAAGGGAGAAGGAAATAAATTACTCTGAAGAGGTACAGATGGAAGCATTGACACAAGTGTGCTTTGCTTTCAGCAGGGCTGTAATGTGAGCAATGAACAGAGCTGGGAACGTCAGACTAACCTCGAAGTTTGGAAGTGCAGCACTGCTTATTTTTACTGTCAAAGCTGACCCAAGACAAGCTGAGTTTCCTCAGCTGACTTCCCTCCGAAACAGTGCTACAGTTGAGTTTTTCTGGCCATGGATAATTTCTCTTTTTTGGCTATTTGTATCATACTTAATTTTCCTTTCTTTCCCTGGAGAGGGAAACAGTGAAAGGCTGTGAAATACAATACAGCTCTTAGCTGAACTGATGATCCCAACATGGATTGTAATGATTCAAGCACTAGCAATTAATTTTATACAATTAACCCATTTAGTTAATTATTCAGAGCAAAATTAGAACATGACTTTGCTGTCTGTTCACTGACACAATTTCCCAGTAACCAGCCAGAGCCTCGTATGTGCCCAGATGTGAAATCTCAGCTTTGGCCACCAGGCAGATTCAGGCTGGCGCGGGCTGAGTGCTTGAGTCAGCAGCCCTTTGGGGGCTGATGTGCTAAATACAGACCAAACCCACTGCAATGGGTTTGATCTTCATGTGGAGCTGTGTGTTTGCCCCAGCCACACCCAGGGAGGGGTGGGAGCCGCTGGTGCTCTCTCTGCCATGCCCAGCGCGATCCATCCCGGATCCCGTACACGGTTCTGCCTCTCTTGGTGTTGTGGCCTGGACTCAGCTCTCAGCTGGTGCTTCCCGGTGACACAGGTGTCCTCACAACCAAAGATCCTGCTGGACAGCTCAAGAGGGAAGGGTTAGGTGTAAGCCATGCAAGAAGAGCTTTAATACTGGTTTTCTGCCTGTGGCACTGCAGTTCATCTCCCTCACTGCCGGGAATAAGCCTCTAACAGGGGAAAACCACCCTCCTTTTATGTCAGTGTGCAGGAGCCTCTGCTCAGCAGCCCCTGCTCTCCTCAGCAGCATTTCCTACCACAATCATGAAACTTGACAGTGGGGCCCAAAGGAACTGAAATAAAGAACTCCGTCGCTTCTTCTCACTGGAGACTTGCTTTCATCTCCTGGGAGGCCTCCTCTAAAGCAGGCAGTGGCTAAAACAAACAACAAGCTCTGGTGTGTTCTCCATGCTCTGTTAAATCCATTGCACTGAAGAAACTCAATTTTATAATGAAGTGAAGTGGTCCCTCACATTCCCTCAAGAAGGGGCTGCAGGAGGAGCACCTGGCTGAGCTGGAGCTCCTCATCCACTTGCACATCCAAGTGTCCGTGACATTAGGTTAAAATTCAGCCATTCTCTTCTGTGCAAACCTTGAGCGTTTTGGAAAATACATTATTTTCCATCAAATACAGTCTAGGAAATAATAAAAATTCCTCCCACCCCAAGCTGCTCCTCTTTTTTTTCCATTTAAAGAGGGTGCTCAGTTGTGTGGCCTCAGACCCATAAGGCTCCCTGTGCTGGGCTTTAGAGCAGTTCACTGAAGTGAACCATTTTCAGTTGGATTCAAAATAGGATATTTTGATTACTGAGATAATGGGGAGTATGCTGAACCCTTATCACTGTTGACTGGACCAGGAATTTAGAGGAAATTATTCAACCAGCCTTGGTCTTGAAAAGGAGCTGCTCCTGCAGCAGATTTTTGATCAGAGGAAAGCGATGGTGGGTCCTGGGTGGCCCAGCTCACGATATTTTGGTGATTTTAACACATGTGATAATTGCAGAATTGAGTAAATTTTATGCTTCCAAGAGATCTTAATTTGGAGTCATTAAGATGGTCAATATTGCTGGAAATCAACCACAGACTGTGCATGCTGGTGGAGAAAAGGGGAATTTGGTATTTGCCTCAGAAATCTTGAGGATGATTAATCCACCACTGGTAACCAGCACGTGGCATGAATGGAATTAACCCTGGATTTTGAACAGGTTATTCAGTGATGCTGGAATGCCAGCATCTGCACATCAGCACATCTCCTGTGGCCTTAAGAGGGGCAAGACTTCACAGGTTTGGGGTGAGATCACGGTTGGAGAGAATGAATTTAGTCTAAATTTAGCCATCTGAAAGAAAGTCTTGTCTAAACAGGGCTGGTACCACACATCACGAACATCTGTCAGTGTGGAGTGACTCACCTGGGAGCACATCCATCCCTTATCTACAGCCCAGGGATGGAGCCTGGCTGACCAAACTGGTGAACTTTGGCACTGATAAGGTTTGGGGAGCTGACTCACACCCACAGTGTTTGCTGAGTGCATTTCTTCCGTGTGTTTGGTATCTCCAGGTGCCACTTCTGCTGCCAGGGAGTTGATCTGAGGTCTCTGCAAAGCCTCTCTCAGGCAGTGGTTACAGAGCTGCACTTTTATTGATTTAATGCAGTTCAGAATAACTAAACTTGGCTCACTGGAACAAAAACATCTGTTTTGACCAGGGCTTGAACTTCTCTTTCTCCCCGCAGAAATCCCTCTCCCTGTCTGTGAGGTTCCTCCAGGCGAGGAGCTCGGTGCTTTTAATTCCAGACTGGTGGAAACCCTGGGCTTTTTGCTTCTCTGGCCAGGGGACACGCAGGGAAGCAGCTGGCTTGGGATGGCTCTGTTTGAAACCACAGGAAGAAAAGAGAAAGGACAGTAGGAAAAGTACACATTGAATATCCAGGGAGATGCTGGGAATGCACTGCCCATGCGTCTGGGAAACAGGGACACAGACTTTTCTCATTTCACATGTGGGCTGGAACTCCAGAGTCAGGCTTAACATCAGACTCTTGAGCCCCTCCTCTTCTGTGGGCTCAGGGTGACTCTGTGGTGGGTTAAATGAACTGTCTCCGCTCCCTACCATTTAAGCTGCTCTTTAATTAACTTTCTCAGCAGGAAACACTGCTCGAGGCACACAGCTAGCCCAAGGTGCTTTGTGTTTAATGGTTTCTAGTGGAGACACATAAATTCGTTATTAATTATTAATAAATAATTAATAGCTAATTAATGATTTCCTGCTGCTCTGACCCCTCGTCATGTCAGCTGTGGCCAGTGGAGAGTGTCCCTCCACCACTCTGGGACAATGCTCCTGTGCAGTGCTGCAGGGAAGCTCCAGATGCAGCTCATGCCACCAGCTCCGTCCCATCCTATGGCTCTGCATTCCCAGCACGTGGATCACACCCCTGGCAGCCCTCTGGATGTGTGTTGTAGGTGGAGTCTGCAACCACAGGCTGGGAATAAAAATGGGATGAGTTTTTATGGGGAAAAATACAAAGTTTCAGGTACTTTTGGTGGGGCTGTGGGAGTGAGGAAAGGTCCTTTTGCAATCTGACAGGGATGCAGGGACAGAATGTCTCATACGACTCTGCAAACCATGTGTTCTCCTGGTAGTTGGGAAGCCAAGCCATTGAATTACCATCAATCAGTAAATCTGAACTTTGTAAGGTTGGTACAGCCTGGGTTTCTTTAGTGATTGTATTTTTTATAGGGTTTGGACAGGTTCTCCTGTGTTCTTAGACCCCAAAGCTTCTGCACCTGTGCAAGGAAACCAGTTTGTTTCTATAGCCCTGCTCTAGATCACATTGAGGCAGCTTCAACAGTTTGAAGTTCTTTTCTTTTTTTCTTTTCCTTTGTGTGCTTTTTAAAGTCAGGTTGAGAGGGTTTCCTCTGTCTTGGTAGCTGCAGAAAATAAAATTAAAATTTATTTCTGGATCTACCCGAATCAGCTCCTCTTGCACCAGCTTGTTTTGGTCTGTAATTATATTTAAGTACTCCCTTCAAAATTAACCCAAAGCCACAAATAAAGCAGACTCCATAATTTCTACCTTCAGCTGGAGGGGGGGATAGAATCCCCCAAGTGAAACAGAAACCTGAAGTATAACAGTTTGAAACACTAAAGTGCAATTTCAGCTCCCAAATTTCCTCTTTTGTGTATGTTATTAAGGTACTTAATTTGATGACTATTGAAAAATAGTTTCCTCCTTCTGGGTGCTGCATGTTTCATGAACTTTTGTGTCTCTTTTCTCTGAACTCTTCTGTGTAAAGGGCAGGGTTGTCAGGGAAATATAAAATGGCAAATGGTAGCTTGACCTCAGATTTTTCTAGGAGAGGAAGTTGATTTGTCTGAAGTTATTCTTAGACTATCTGGAGATATTTAATGAGAAATTGTGGATTTTTTTAAAAAATCCTCTTCCAATTATATGAAATAATTGGAAATTTCATGTGTTCCTTATGCCTGTTTCAGCGTCTGTCTTGCTCCTCTATCCCCCATCATTTTTCCCCTTGGTTTAATTGGCAAAATCATTCTCAGGAAACAGAACATGCCAGCACTATGGTAGAAAAAGGTGGTTTCATTAAGAAAAAACCCAAACTTCTATTTTGCGATAAGACAATCCTAAAACTGTTACATGCAACGGAAAATTTCTAGAAGGACTGGACCTGTAATTCTTCTCCCTGCTGTATTTTTATTATCACTTTGAAGTTGAATGAGACACCTTAAATAATTTGTACATAATTTTATAATTACTTGTTTCCAGAGCTCTCTAAAATCCCAGGAAGAGGAAAGTACAGATACAACATTGACCAGGCTGCATGACTGGGTTTTGATGTTGGCTTTTGGCATGGTTTAGCTGTACTGGACTGAAGTTATGCTTGTGGGTGTAAAATGTAACATCATCTATCAGTACAAATATTTTTTGACCTGAGTTACATCAATTCTTGGTCAGGTTTGCATCCATCCAGCTTGTTAAATAAATACAGGTGAGAAGCTTAACCCTGCCCTGAGTTACAGAAGGAAAGGTGACAGGTAAATAAAGAAGGTTATAGTTCACATTGGTTTGCAGCTTTCCCCTGATGGATTTGAGGTAATATTAAAGGGCATTTTAGCACCTACTGGCATCTAGGGTTATTCCACTGTGTTTTTTATTAAAATACATGATGAACAGTGAAGCAAACCTCTCTGTTTCACTTTTCTTAATCCTCCATGAAGTTCAGTGCCTGTGAGTCAGGCATAGATACAGCAGGAATGTCACATACAACTTGCTAATCAATTGTTTCATTAAGAAAAAAAGGTTAATCTTTTGTTTGTTTCCTTGGGGTCTTCTTTCGATTTCCTGGGGCTTTTGTATGTTTTCCTTAGTGTCAGAGTTCTGGGTTATGTTTTAAAAAGTTTGTATCTTCTGAGAGGATTTGAAAAGAAACTACATTCTGGTTTCTCTTCTTTCTTATCCATCAGAAATACAAGGGCTGTTCCCAGCTGCTTTTTGGATTCTGCAGAGCTGTTCAACACAGATTTCCTGTTGCAAGGCATGCAGTTCCCTCCTCGCTGATTTTGGTTTGCATTCGGCACCCTGGAATTTTGGTGCAGGGGGCTTTATCTGGATTTGGACATTGAAGGTGTGTGACCAACTAGTATCCATGTAGGTGTGACAGGTGTTTCATGTCCCACGAGCCTTTTCCATGCTTTCCCCACCCAAACGACCTTGCGGATTTGGGGCTTTTCCAGGCTGAGCCAGGAAAGAGCACTCGGGGTGGGATCATTTGACATTTCTCCATTTGCATTTTCAGCATCCCAGAAGCCACTGGCTACATTTTGAATCACTGTTTAAATCCAGGACAGGTTGAACAATGCAGGGCTGCGGACGTGCCGTTGGGACAGCAGGACAATCCCATCTGGATTAACAGCTGGGTGATGGATGGATGTCTCAGAAGCACTGGAGTTTTCCCTCAGCACACGTGGCTCATGGAGTACGTGAATCAAATCACATAACCGGACAGGTCTGCAGGGTTCTGTTGCTCTGGCCACTGGGAAATTGGGTCATTCTCCTGATATTTATGGTATCTTTTTCAGTTCAATGGGAGATGTCGGTATCTGCAGCCGGAGGACGGGAGTTGCAGGGTAAATCTCAAGGGTGAGTGTGGTCCCTACACATGATCATTCTACCCCCAAACCAATACCGTGAAAGGGAGTTCAGGACTTCAGCTGATCAGTATCATTGACAAAAATTATTGACCCTGCATTCCACTCAGAGCAGTTCGGGTCTGCAAATAATTTTACTATAAATATTGGGGTTTTTCCACACGGCTTTAAGATTCCCATATGTCTCCGTGCTTTCACATTTGAGCTTTACAATGAAGGACTGAACTGAAAAGATTCTTTTTAAATAATTACGAATAGTCGACTAGATCTATGTGCACAAAAATCTTAGCTCTGCAAATAATTGCAATGAAGGATAAATTCACTGGTAGCTGCTGGTTGTAGAAGCACCAACAAAAGGAAGTTCAACCTGTGAGAGCACCTGCTTGAGGAGCTGAGGCTGTTTCAGATGTACAATGATAAAAGCAGACAACCCAGATTGCTGGTGGGTAAAAGTCACGAAGAGGTGACTTTCCTCCTCCCCTGCTTCCAATCCTGGCAGGAAGGTGAATGTCTGGTCCAGGAGGTGTGGAAAACTCATGCTGCACTTGTTGTGGGGGACTGGCAGTGCAATGGTCCCATTCCACAGCTGGAAATACAAACTTCTTTCCTTCATAAACATGCAAATGCTCTTTTGCTTTGGTTGGTTCATATTCTCTAACTTTGCCTTTAAGATCCCTAATTCAAACTGTTTCAAACTTGAAGAGGGAACCCAAAGATTGTTCATTAGTTTCATAACTTCCTTCCCCAGCCACTGTAGTGTCAGAAACAGGGAGCTGTTGATGGTTGAAATCCGTATTTGCCTGTAAACTTTTGAGCCAAATTCTTCATTAAGGTGTTCAATGAGTTGTCTCTTGTTGATGTGTGCGTGTATTTGAGAGCGCTCCATGCTCAGATTGGAGGTTAAAATCCTACGTGTCAGGGATCACAGCCAACAAACCTCTACTGTAAAACCCCACGTTGAGTCAATATGTCATGGAATACCAGAATGGTTTGTGTTGAAAGGGATCTAAAAACTCATCCAGTGCCACCCCAGCCGTGGGCAGGGACACCTTCCACTATCCCAGGTTGCTCCAAGCCCCATCCAGCCTGGCCTTGGACCCTCCCAGGGATGGGGCAGCCACAGCTTCTCTGGGCACCCTGTGGCAGGGCCTCCCCACCCTCACAGAGAGCAATTCCTTCCATCCAACCCTGCCCTCTGGCAGTGGGAAGCCATTCCCCTTGTCCTGTCACTAAGGTGTCCCTGGAGCCTTCTCTTCTCTGGGTAAAGAGCCCCAGCTCTCCCAGCCTGGCTCCAGAGCAGAGGGGCTCCAGCTCTGGGATCACATCTTAATTTTGAAAAATCCTCCATCTAGTTTTTAGTCTGAATTTTTCCAAGAAGGCAGCAGCCCAACTTCTATTTCAGCATAACTTCTGCTTCAGAGTTCAGCCCCAGTGAAGCTTTTTAAAGGCCTTTCTTATAAAGGGACATTCTTATTATTGGGAAAGATTTGCATGAACTGTGGCTGTTCCCAACAATTATCCTCCACTTGCAGACAGTGGTTTTCCCCTTCTCCTTGGCAACATGTCAGCCAAGGTGCATCCATGTCCCCACTGCTGTATTTATGGCAAACTTCCAAGAGTTTGGGGTTCAACTTGAGGATTGTGACATCAAAATCACACATGAGGTTTTGTGGTGACAGCCATGCACAAGAATTCTTCTCCTGTGAAAAGTGTTTGCAAATTAGGGAGAAAAGGGTGAAACTCCATGTTCCCATCCAGGACTGTTCCTGTGCTGCCTGTACAAGGAGATGAGCAGTTTGGATTTTCCCGTTCCCAGTGGGAGAGGAAGGGATCAGCACATCTCCTCTGGGTAACTTCCACTGAGCCAGTGCCAAAGGCTTCATGTTGATTGATGCACAAAAAGCGCTACTTCAGCTGCATCGGCCTTCGGGGGACGATTCTCCAAAGCATGGAAAATTTCCAGTGTGCATCCGGTGTCTCAGCACAGCGGCTCCTGCTGTGGCCATAGGGTGACTGCCTGGGTGACAAGCTCAGCTGTGCCAGAGGTGTCCAGCAGGGTTCTCCTTGGGACATGCTTTACCTTGATGATCTCTCAAACACAAGGAAAAGGAGATTTTTCTGGGGAGTCTCACCCACCAAATAACCTTTGTAACATGTCTTTGTGTTGCTTTTCCAGGAAATATGTGATAATTTCAACTTTAAGTGTCCTGTAGGAGGTTGATGTGAGGATTTGTGTCAAAAACAGCCTCTCCAGATGGGTCTCGCAATGCCACATGTTAGTCTGAGGCTTTTTCTTCCAGGATCCATCCAGCATGTCCTCCTGGAGGCCTCTCTGTTTGTTAGACAAGGATGCTGTGGCATGGATCATGTGTAACTCTGATTCACAGAGTCATGGAATAACAGAATATCCTGAGTGGGAAGGGACCCAGCAGGATCATGGATCCAGCCCCTGGCCCTGCACAGACACCCCAACAATCCCACCCTCTGCATCCCTGGCAGCGGTGTCCAAACACTCCTGGAGCTCTGGCAGCCTCGGGGCCGTGCCCATTCCCTGGGGAGCCTGGGCAGTGCTCCAGCACCCTCTGGGGGAAGAACCTTTCCCTGATCTCCAGCCTGACCCTCCCCTGGCCCAGCTCCAGCCATTCCCTGGGTCCTGTCCCTGTCACAGCAAGCAGAGATTGGAGCTGTCCCTCAGGAGGAGCTGCAGCCACCGGTGAGCTCAGCCCTGTTTCCTCTCTCCATGCTGGTTGGTGTTGGTGCCAGTGCTGTTCCACCATGGTGCTCCCTGCCCAGCAAAGCCTGACAGCCTCCACACTCCTGACCCCTCTACCCACACAGCAGGTTAAAGGGTGAATGAAAACAGCTGTTTCCTTTCCTCACTGAGAGTCAGGAAGGCTTGGAAACACCCAGGCAGCCCAGGAAGTGCCCCTGCAAGTGTGTAGGCACAGAAGAGTGCTTGGCATAGCAGTGATCATGCACTGGCAGCATGTGCAAGGTTCAGGCATCTTGCATCAGCCCCTTGGCTGGCTAAAAAACCCTCTCCAGGAAATTCAGGGGTTCCCCTTTTTCCTAGTCACTGCTTGCACGCAACCAGTCTGTCCAGGAACTGTTTATATTTCTCTGAAATAATAAAAACACTACCTTTAACTCCCATTTGATGATAGCAGGGATGATGAATGGAGCTTCCGCTCTTCTTCTAAAATCCTACTAAAATCTGCATCAGCTGGCTGATTTTGGGAAGCTTTCCCTTGCCTGTCCCATGGTTCCAGACACTGGAAATGGCCAGGTCTTTGCTGTTGCTTCCTATAACCTGCTGGATGAAGAGAATATGTTAACTCTGAGCAATGGCAAACCATGGTATATAACACAGTGGGAGGGCTGGGGGACTTTAAACTCTTGGTCATCCAGTGATTTCCTTTCAGAGGGCTGGTTGGCTCCTTTATACCCAGATTCACAGTGGAGGATATTTAAAAATTGGTCCTAACTTGCATTAAGACACAGGGAAGATTTTCATAATAAAATCAGCATATGCTGATTCTTTCTATATAGAGCACTAGAAAAATGGAAGTGACACCCAGTTAGACATTAATGTATTTGTCAAGCACCAGCAAACAAACAGGCACAAAAACTGCTCAAAAGGTCCAAATCACTTGCATTTCCCTACAGTGTCTGCTCCGGTTAAGGACAGAGCCAGGGAAAATGGTTTATTGCACTTTTACTGGTGTGTAGAACTTGCTGTGCAGGTTCGACCCTTGATATGAATAACTTGATTGAAATGCAGATATTAGGGAAGGAGAGCCTTTAGTGCCTCTAGGAACAACCTTATCCACTGACCTTACTGAATCACACAGAGGGAGAGATTTGGGGTTTATGAAACCCTTCCATATATCTTATCAAAGACTCAGAAAAGCCAAAAAAGTGCAATCGCCGGGTTCAGAACAACGAGTTCATCCACAAGGAAACACTTCCAATACTTTATAGAAAGGCTCTGAGAGGAAAGGCAGAGTAAAGGGTGTAATGCAAACCACTTCAGTGAACAGCTTGTTCTCTTGAGTAACTTGAGCTTGATAACAGCCCCATGTGGGCTTGATATGAGGGCTCGTGAGCTGCGGTGGGGTTGGAATCAAGTTTCATCAAGTTCTTCTGGTCTGTCTGTTCCGAGCCTATGACCTCAATCCAGGGAGCTTTTCCTAGCAAAGAAAAGGGATGCAAGAGTTTCTGGGTCTCTGTGATACTTGTGGGTGCAGTGTGGGCAGCCCCTCAAAAAATGTGTCTGCAGTGGGTCATGGACCTCAGAGAGAGCAAACACTTTTCCAACACCTGCTGAAGCCAACCTGATGTCTCAGACACCCGTAAATGTCACTCTTCGGGACAGATTACTCCAGGCTTTTGCTTCCGTTGGTCAAAAATGCCTCTGCTGCTGGCTGCTGAGGTGGATCACACGAACTTTCCACACGGACATTGCTGCAGGAATCCAGTGACTGCAATTCCTTCCCTCTCTCTGCTGCTGTCAGGGATCTACATACAGGTGCCAGAGTTTAGCATGGTATGCAGAAAATCTGGATTCTTCAAGCATTGAACCAAAATATTTACTTTTCTCTCCATGGATTTAGCTATTGCAAAGCCAATGTCTCTCAGCAAATAATGAGGGCTAAAGGAGCAGAGCACCCTGGAAGTTACCATAGAACATGATGAGACCAGGTGTTGTTCCTGCCAAGGACTTTGGAAATGATCAACGTGGGGCTCCTCCTTCTGCTCCTGGAGACTGGAGGAATTTTTTGGATTGCAATTCCAGCATTCCTTTGTCTCCATGGCCTTTAAGGGGCTTTAAGGGTTTCCCAGATCCTGTTCATGTACAAAGCTAGTTATTGCAATGGAAATGTGGGTCACTGTTTGGATCAGAGCTGAAAAGCAGGATCTGACCTTTATACAACTATTTTTCCCCTCAATTGCATAGAAAACGGATGCACGATTAACAGACCACTAATAACTGCGTGACCAGCACTGGGTATTGCAGCATAGGTTACACATCCAACCAGTGCCCACGTTTGGTCATGGGAAAGAGCTGTAAATCCATGAAAACCGGTGTTTCATTCATGGAAGCTGAAAGGATGGATGGTGCGTAACTCCTCGTAAGTCACCAGTTGTGTAAGCGTGAGGAAGCTGCTTACACAGCCCCAAGATGCTGCTCCTGGATCATGTATCCTGCAGGGAAATGGCTTTGCACAAGTGCAGGAAGTCAGCTGTGTCAAAGATTGGTGACGCACTGTAAAGGCTGAGTGATGGATGCACAGGGCACCCTGTCCGTGCCACGGGGTCACAGGATGACTTGGCCTGGAGGTGACCTTGGGAAGTCCCTGTCCAATCCCCACTCAAAGCAGGTCAGCTCTGGGTCAGACCAGGTCACTCAGGGCTGGCACCAGCCAGGTCTTGAGAGCCTGCATGGATGGAGCCAGCCCTGGGAGCACACTGTACCTTCCTCCTGCCTGGAATGAGCGCTGAGGGTCAGCCCTCGTGTCCAAATGGCCACTGTAATGCCTGATCCTATTCAATTCCTGAGCTGATAATCCTGCTCAGCCTAGGGAGCCTCAAACCCATCTGAGGTCTGGGCCTCAAATCCACTGTTGTTGCTCTGCTCGTCGCTTAGGTAGAGGGAGCAGATTCCAACAAAACTAAAACTACACTAAAATGTTCTGTGTTTGAATAGCAAGTAATACCCCCCAAGATAATTCCAGACAGGCCCTGGCGAGTGCACGGATGGTTGGGAGTTGAGGTGAGAAGAGTGCCAGGATCTGCTTTGTGGACGTGGCTTCCCTCTCTCTGCCAGGCAATAGGAACTATAGGAACTTTTCCTTCTTGAGACAACACTCCTTTTTCCCCCCTGCATTTATTTTCAAGACTCTGCAGAGTTTGTTTTAAGGAGACTGCACATTCAGAGGCTGAATTGCATAATTCCTATTGTCCTTGCTAAAGCTTTAAAGGAAAATCACTTGAATTAAATATTTTTCCCCTTGCCTAAGGCAGGATGTAAAAGAAAACAGATTCCTTAAACCATGGATGACCAAAGTATTTTATTTACTTTTTTTATGGCCGGTTTAATTGTTGTCAGTGACTGGTCAAGGGATTAAATGAAATCCACCTGTTTTCAATGCTGGTTGTGGAATTATTATGTATGAAGAATGTTTTTATGCACATTATAAACAAAATGGGGGTGATTTACACCAGCTACTGTAACAGGAAGCATTACAGAGTGAAATGAATTGCAACATAACACGCAATGGCTGAAGGCAATGAAATTAAAGTGAAATTCATTCTTCTGATTGCAACTTTTTTTAGTGCTGTCATTGCTTAAGAAAATTGTGAAAGAGTAGGAGAAGTTTCAGGTCTGTCTGAATTCCTTTGAATGCGTTGAAACTGACTGAGGGGAAATTTAGGTTCAATACATGGAAGGAATTGCTCTCTGTGAGGGTGGTGAGGTCCTGGCACAGGGTGCTCAGAGAAGCTGTGGCTGCCCCTGGATCCCTGGAAGTGTCCAAGGCCAGGCTGGACGGGGCTTGGAGCAACCTGGGATAGTGGAAGGTGTCCCTGCCCATGGCAGGGGGTGGCACTGGATGGGCTTTGTAAGGTCCCTTCCAACCCAAAGCATTCTGGGACTCCATGATACACCCATCCTCCTTTATCTTTTTGCAGAGAGCAGACCTCGGGAGCAACATTTGCCTTGTCCATCCCCTGGGTCCTTCCCTGATCTCCATGACCTTTCAAAGGGGATGGACAGGTCTTGCAAGGACACCAGTGAGCACTCTGGGCACCAGTGGATGCCACCCATCAGGTCCCACGGACTTTATGGGAGAAGGTTTCTTGAGAGACCCTGATTCATTTCCCTTCCAGCACTAGTGGATCCTCTCCTCCTTGAGCCCCATCTCTAAGCTCTGGAGTCTGGAGACCTTCCTGGTGAACAGTGAGGCAAAGTAGATAGAGTCCCTCATTCCCACCTGAATCAACAGTCATTAAATCCTCTGCCCCACTCAGACACATCTTCCTTGTCCAACTTCACTGCCCGTGTAGGTTTAGAAACTCTTCTTGCTGCCCTTGACCCAGTCCCTTGAGCTGTGGCCTTCCTGATGGCACCCCTGCACGCCTGGGCCATGTGTCCCAGTCCCTTCCTTTGCAGACTGTCCCCTCTCTCAGCTCTGTGTGCTCCCTCCTCAGTTTGGAGCTCAGTGTAGACCAGGCTGCCATGGACTTCCACATTCCCAGACCAGACTTCCTATTTTTGTGAGAACTTGCTTTCAGTTACGAACAGAGAAAACATCTCAAGGCAGACATTTCCTTCTCTGTTTAGACCTAAAAGCACATTGTGACACTTGAATTTCTGCTTTCTCGTTGTACTGAAGGAGCACCGTGTCTTCAGCCTCTCACCTGGCTATTAACCCTGTCAAATAATCAAGATGGTATTTGGATGAGTGTTCTCTTGTAAGTGGTGCTACTGAATCAGGAGTTACCAGGTGAGAGTATTTAGAGCTGCCATGAATGTTTATAGAAGTGAAGAAGCCTAAGAAACTTTGCTTACACATGAAAAGAGTTTTAAAAAGTGTTTATTCTAGAAGGCAGAGTTTGACTCTGATCTGATTACATGATGCTGTTGATATTCTGCAGGCCTGGGCAGATCCCTGGACATTTTTGCTGTGGCCATGGTGACATTTACATGCCAGGTCTAAGGGGAAATTAGTGAAATAGAGTCATTTATTTGTATACATTCTTGTCTAATGGATTAATCCATGTTTACATATCTAATGTGTGAGCCACCCAGTAAACACCGAAACCTGAGAAGAGCACAAGATATTGGTCCTTGGCTTTGCAGAGTTCCTTTTCAAAGTAAACAGGCCTGTGCTGCTGCTCAGTGCCCAACAGTTTGATTTTCATTGTACGGAAACGAAGCCTGGCCAAGAAGGAGGTGCTCAAACACTGAACAGATTAAAGTATTAAAGGATTTTCTGTGCTCTGTTACCTTCCCTCTCTAGAGGGAGGCACTTCCTATAAATATTTGGTTCTAGTTCTTACAGTTTTTGAGTATGTGGCACTTGGACAGATGATTCATATGTTTTCATATACTTCTAGGCACGTATTTATTAGCTCCTCAGATATGGAGAATTGAATTAGTTAATTAATTAATTAATTAAAAAGCTGTGGGTGCCCCATCTCTGGAAGTGTTCAAAGCCAGGTTGGACAGGGCTTGGAACAACCTGGTGTTCCGGCTCATGGCAGAGGGTGGAACTAGAAGAGCTTTAAGGTCATTCCAGCTCAAACCAGTCTGGGATTCCGGGATTCGTGAGTGAGCACGAGTGTGAATAGGAATTTAAATTAAGTCATTTTTTTGTAACAAGTCTTGTTATGAGACAGTGTAGAGCTGCATCACTGCTTCATGACCAAAGCAAGAAGATGATGAAATCCATCAACAGCTGCTGAAATCCATCCCAGCCACCCTCAGTTCTCATTATTCCTGATGCTGGCATTTATGAAATCTCTTTTTAGAGAATTTCTACTCCATGGCAACTCTTAAAAGCCTGTTTTTCTTTGAATTGCAACAGACTCAAGCTCAAAATATTGGAATTCCTTGCAAATTGGAAGAGCTGTTGTTGATGTACCATGTGTGACAGGTTTTTTTCTTGGCCATGCCACAGGAGTGAGTCAGTAGTGTGGACAACAACAGAGAAACAAAAGCTAGCAATGTGAAAGATCTTACTTCACTGGAGTGTGTGTGTGTGGTGGGGTGTTGGTCATTTTTCCAACTGAGAAACCGGTAATTTGTTTCAAAGGTTTTCTCTGTTTCATGCCCTTGATGGAGATGACTCAGATGAGAAATTTTCTGAAATTTCCCTTGGCAGGTTATTGCACAGTTTTATAGCCTGCCACCATGAACAATACTTTTGTGAACACGTTAAGCCCTTAAAAAGATGGATTTGTGAAAGTTTTGTGTGAGCTAATGCGGGTTCTGTAATAGCTTGGTGGCATAAATGGAATTCCATTGGAATATGGTCTTGGGGCTGTTCTCACCCAGGGAGGGGCTGTTTGGACAGAAGCAGACAAGTGTCCTTGCAGAAGGAAAGCCCTGCATGGCACTGGCGTGGTGACGGTATCAGCGCTCACATCCCTGCCTTGGAAAAAGCTTTTAAGAGAGCAAAGTAGCTGAGGCTGCAGACACATTTGCTGGTCCTCTACCTATGGCAGCAATTCTTATTTGCAGGATTTTGCTTGTGCCCCCAGCCCAGGCCCATACAGTAAGGGTGACCATACTGACTTGCATTTATTTATTGTTACTAATCAATGAATGGCCCTTCTTCCATTCATCCAACTAATTATTACATCTATTTATACTTTGGGCTTTGCCATTACACCAAAATGTCGTGCAGGTTTACAAGTTTGTGGAAAATGTCATCCTTTTGTTTTAGAATTGCATCAGGTGAGCTGAATAGGCCTCAAGCTGGGTCAGGAGAAGCAATGACTACTCCAGTGCCAGCCACCGTCCAAATGCCAGCTGCTTGTATCTGCGTCATGAGTGAAGATCTGGGCTGACCCTAGAGGTGACCTGCTTTGAGCTGCAGGTTGGACCAGGGTCTTCCTGAGGTGCCTTCCAGATTGAGTTTTCCTACAAGCCAGTTTCTCCCACCAGCTCTCTTCCAAACAATATATAATAAATATATAATATAATATAATATAATATAATATAATATAATATAATATAATATAATATAATATAATATAATATAATATAATATAATATAATATAATATAATATAATATCACAAAATGGCACATTTCCCACTAACTTTATTATCACAAATATTCTGAGTTGGAAGGGACCCACAAGGATCATCAAGTCCAACTCTTCAGTGAATGGCTCTACTGAGACCTACCCCAAAACCTTGGTGTTATCAGCACCATGCTCTGACCAACTGAGCTAATCTAATCTAATCTAATTAATATATCCAAGCGTCTCAGGTGCTGGCATGACTTTGTCCATGGCCCGTGTCTTCCACATAGATCTTTCGTCTACCTCTGCAAGTTGGCCAGCTGCCAATGTCAAGACTGGGTCTCTTCAGGTGACAACCTGAGGTTTTGTCATATTTCTGTCAGGCATGCAAGGCAAAACTGATAAGGAAAATGAATTCTGTTGCCAAAACCTTGCCCTGAAGTATTGTGCTGTCCTGAGAGCATTTCTTCACGTAGACAGTGTTCATGAAGACAAGAAACCTAGCGAACTGCACATGTGTCCTGGTGCCTGGGAATAAATTACCTCAGGTCTCGAATGGCTTCTCCTGATGATCCTGAAAGGAATTTTTCCCCTCTATCATCAGTTTCAAAAGTTAGCCAGTCCTTGGTATTTCCTTTAAGGATTTAAGCTTATGGAGAAGCAGTCATAGATTATTTCATTTCAGCCTGTGGGACGAACACACAGATGCCGCACTAATACCAGTGAAGTAGGGTTTTCCCATCAGGAGTGAGAGGAGGAATATTTGACCGGGCTTCAGGCTTTGGATCCAGAACTGCCTCATTGTGCTAAACTTGCTTACGCACACCTAAGCTGTCTGCTGGACAGGCCTGCTGTCTGCTTCTGGTCAAAGAAAGATTTGGGGTTGATGATTCACAGCAGGCAGAGAAATCAGTTGTGAAGGTGAAGCTTCTCTTAATTCAGGCTTTTGATGTACGCAATCCATTGAATCAGAAGAGGTCAGGAGCAGTGGATGACATTTACATGTGTGAATACATTATGCACGTAATCCACTGCTCTCAGAAACCTTTCGGGTGGTGTTGTTAGAAGTCCTTTGTCTGGATTTAAATAGAGTTTATAACATGTCCATACTCTATATGATGCATAGTGTTACTGTACTCCTCATTTAGAGTACTTCAGGTGGGGTGGTAATGGGTAAAAGTATAGCAGATAAATCACATTTTGCCAGGCAGCTGCGATTAGTTGGGGTCACAAAAGGCTTTCTTTTTCTCAGATGGAAGGAAAAAGCCTTGCTTGGAGTCCGAGCCGGATGTGGGTGTGCTGCTCTAGTGCCGTGTCACACTGAGCAGAGCAGCACATGGAAAACCCATCCGTCTGCATCCCAGCCTTTCCCAGGAACTCAAACTTTCTTCACCAACTAGCGGCAGGAGATGTCAGAGTCCAGGAATTAAAAAGAAAAAAAACAACAAAAGAAATCACTGGTGCTGTTCCAAAGTGCTGGAACAAGACTGGTGTTACGCCACTCCTCTGGAGACGGATGAAGAGGGATGGGGCTGCGAGAAGCTTTCCAAGCACTGTGATACAACTCCTGGCTCTCTAAGCCTTTCACAAGGTCTTCCTAACCCCCATCTCGTAGTGTTTTGGCTCCAAACTGGAGCGATTTCAATTTATTGGGATTCTCTCAGTACTTCTGGCTTGCAGTGAGGTGATTATGCTCTTCTTCTTCTCCCCATAAAATGTCTCACTCTGGGCACTTTCTTCCTACGTAAGTGACAGCATGAGAGGACATAAACAGTTTCTGCCTTCGTAATTTTCACCTTTTCTTGGTTATTCTATACATTCAAATCCCTCTAAAAGCCAGGGAAGTTACAATTTCACATCATGTAGAATCATGGAATCGCATGGAATCCGAGTTGGAAGGGACCCAAAAGGCTCATAGGTCCAGCTTTGGTGTAATTCAATGTAATGTAAGGAGCAACCATGAAATTTTCGTCATATTCTGCCACTACCAAGTGCCCCAGTCCATATTTCTCCCTCCTCTGCTTTAGCGTAAGTCACAGATGATTTAGGCAGCCATAGGGAGCTTTACAATTTCAGATGATTTTGCAAGATTTTCCAAAAATCGAAAGGTTTTACACATCCAAGTTGGTCTGGATCATCCTCTGTAGGTGCACAGCTCTGTCCACTGACTACACTGGGGAGAAAAGGCTCTGAATCACAGCTCAGTTGTACTGGCAAAGCAGCTGGAGAAGGAGTAGACAGGAGACGGGCCGTGGGTTTGCCTCCTTCCTCAGGAGAAAAAAATTCCTGGGATTTGTCAAAAGGAGCCGTGCTGGCCCTGACAGACAAATCTCTTTCGGAGAGCCATCGGAACCAAGGGCTCTTCCATAAACAGGAAAGGAGAAGAAAATAAAGAGCAGGGAAGTGCTGGAAAGCAGAGGCTGGAAGCCCCATGGTGGCCCTGCAGATGTGTCGGATGAGCTGGCCCAAGGAGGCTGTCCTTGGAGGCAGCTGGAGCTCCATGGGGGCAGCTGGAGCTCCTTGGGGACAGTTGAATGTCCATGTCATATCTGCCGGCCCTTCCTGCCCCCATCCCTGATGACTGTGCCCAGCTGGGTGTGTGGACACTGTGCAATGTCCACTGCTGACTGTTCCTGCTCGGTGACTGCCCACTCTCATATGCCTTTGCTGTTTACCCTTCCCAGGCCTTTCCCTTCCTCCACTGCCCTCTTTCCTTTTTTTCTCTTCTTTCTATGCTTTCTCTTCATCACTCCTGTTCTTCTTCCTCCTTTGCTCCATCTTTGACTCTGTCTCCTCATGATATTTTTTTCCTACACAAGGAAAGCCACCACACTTTGGATGATTTGTTTCTCTGCTGAGTTGTGTCCTTCTGAAAAGGAAGCCCTTCACATGACGGTCTCTGTTGGTACTTTTTGTTTCTGGACCACAAGAGCTGCTGCCCATGGAGGCCTCTGGGCACTAGGAGAACATAAATAATGATAGTTAATGGAGCACTGCATTCGTGGAAGAGATGGGAGAACTGATGGCAAAGGGCTGATGTTTGAGACCATTAAGGAAAGGCTGCTGAGATGTTCCTCCTGTAGTTGTGGAGCAGTTCCCACTTCAGGCTGGTGTTAACTCCCAGGAGCTACCCATTAACACAAAACAAGGCACAGGGCTATGGGTATTTAAATTCTGAAGAAGTCTGTCTGTGCATATGGGAGTTCAATGAACAGCAACAAGTTTAACAAAGTAAAGACCTTAGTCCAGGTCCTTGCAAGGTGTGCCCAGCTGCACATGGACAAAGTTAACACCAGCCTTAAGGATTAACACCAGCCTTAAGGACTCCAAATTGCTTTTCCATGTAGCAATGTCTACCACAATGTATCCTTTGACAGACCGTGATGGACAAGCTCTCAATGCAATGTCCTTTCCCATATCCTTCTTTTAGAACATCCCCACCCCAGAGGATGCATTTCTGGGGTTCATCCCCACACTGTGGTGATGGGTCTTGAGCTCAACGAAGTGAGATCGTGGAGCTCTTCGAAAGGCAATGAATGCTGGCAGTTAAAATGTCTGTCTGCTCTGCACAGCCTTTCCAGGAAACTTCTCCAGATCCTTGTGCCTGGAGAGAGTTCTGCTAGAGGAGAGGGGAGAGAGGAAACACTGGGAATGGCAGGAGGGAGCAGGAAGCTCATCTGCCCTCATCCAGGAGGTGCCTCCCTTGTCCAGGCTCTCAGTTTAAAGCTCCACAGCAGTCTTGCTGCCAGGACACCTAAGGTCATCCCTGCCGACTTTAGGCAGCAGCAGGGCTCTTATCTGTGCTTCTCTCCCTCTTCTCTGGTGTCCATGAACCCTTGGGTGATGTGCTCAACTTCGTGTCCTGTAGGGGTGTCCTTTGAGAGGTACACAGATGGTGCCAGGGGTTTCCTCACACTTGGGACGTGCTGGGGTGACCCTACCAGTGTGCTGTTCCCAGCACCCACAGCCCTGTGGTGGGAGCCCCAAGGACCATGGCATCACACAAAGGGCTGGGTTTTGTTAAAATTCCCAAGTGTCTCATGACTCTGAGATCTTTTCTGACCCCTCAGGAAGCCTGAGTCCCCCTTTTCTGTCCAGACTACAGACTGCCCCGTTCCCTGGGTGTGGGGACCACTCTGTGACTGGGCTCTGCCTGGTGACTCCAGGGTTGGATCTGTGATTGGCTGCATACCCCCAGCATTCCAGGGCTCTGTTCTGCACCAGGCTCTGGGAAGGAGGGGAGGAGGGAGCCGTGGTGCCATAGCAGAGCCTGCACCCCTCATGTCCTGCCCTCCTGGAGTGTGTCAGATATGCCACATAGGGGTTGGAAGTATGAACGTGTTGGTGTCTGTATCTTCACACACCTTCACAGGCTGACATCACAGTCAGAACAAACAAATAGGTAGGGTTTTCCCTACCCAGTTTAAATAAATTCGGGCTACTTCCCAGAGGCACTTTTGCTGTGCTCTAGCATGACTTTTTGTGCTTGACAATGGCTCCACTTTGCACATAGGGGAATTTTAAAACTCTTCTCCTTGTCCCAGTTCATTTGAGGGCAGCATTAAATATCTTAATTTTCCTTAGGCTTTCAAACCTCAAACAACTTATATGTACCATGTTAAACGTCTTTTTTTTTCTATGATAATTGAAGAAATGTGATCCAAGTGGTGCAACCATATTTGGGCCTTTTGTTTCCTTTTAGAGCATTGTGGCCCTGGGAATACACTGTCCAGGTGATGCTCTCTCTGCCAAGTGGGCCAAAGAACTCTGTTCCAGGACTAGTGGTAGGCAGGAGAAGATCTGTTGTCCTACAAAAATTTTCCCATTTAATGGCAGAAGAAAAATAGAAATTTAAAGCTGTGGGGTTTTTTAAATTAAAGGAAGGAATTGATTCAGAGTGACCCTGCAACACTGATTTTATTGGGAGTTAATGTACTTACCTGGATGATTGAGGTATCACAAAAGCTGATCCCAAGCAGTGGCCCAAGAGCCTCCAAGAGAGGTTAAACCTCTGCTCTTTCTGGCAGATGGAGGGGAGGGGGAAGGCCTCAGCTGTGCTTTGACCAACACATTCCTTGCTAGACCTGAGAAACACTTCCCAAGGACACTTTAGTTGAACTTGGACTGTCTCTAAAGTATTACATTCCAACAAAAGACAGATTTGTCTGAAAACTTCCATGGGCTCAAGCTGAGAGGTTTCCTTGCTTCCCAGGACACAAAGGGGATGGAAATAAACTCCTGTTTGCTATAGCGGGGCGGGGGGAGAAGTGAATTCCAGCTCTGGGTGAATGCGGCTCCACACATCCGCTCCTTACTCATCCTGAGCCCACTTGAGATGTGTAATGTCATGGAGCAAAATAAACTTGCCCTTAAAGATGCTTTTGTTGGAGATCAGGAAAAGTCCAGGGCCCAGCTTGAGTCCTCAGTGCTGGTTGTGGCTCACGGCATCTGAACAGAGCAACTCCATCCTTGTGTCTGCAAACAGTGCAGGGGGGTGGGACAAGAAGATCCAACCCATTCCATGATCCTATGACTTTTTGTTTAGGGATGGGAAGGTTAAGAATTTGGCTAGCCATGCAGGGACATTGTAAGGAGATGGTATATATATTTTTTACAAAAAAGAAAAAATGAATTTGAGAGTAAAATCCCACACTGCTTTTCTCAATGCTGCACTTAGCCAGGGGAACCTCAGCACTGCCCTCCCACAGATTTTTCCTAACGTGTTCCCCTGTTATCATTTATATATTTATTTATTTTAAAATTGGTTTCATTGCACCTGTTCTGACTCCTGATATCATTGTGAAGTAGGGCTGCAGCTGTTTATTGCCTGACATGGAGTTCTTTATCTCAATAGGTCTGTATTTCCTTCAAAATTTACTTTTATTCATTGCAACATCTCTATGTTATATTCTATTCTAAATCAAAAATGTTCTTTTTCTTATAATATATGCTTACTTAAGTACTAAACATATATTCTTGTTTAAATACTAAACAAGAAGCCTAAAAGAGACTTTATCATAGTCTGCAGAGGAGTTTTTTAAATTATGAGAATCAAAACTTGGAAGATGTTTATTACAACTTTTCATATTGGATTCGAAGACACGCTCCAGCTCTAACCAAAAACAGCAATAAACACAAAGCAGCTCTCCCTTTCCCCTGGGAATGGTCACCATATTCCTCCTCAAAATACAGGTCGTAGGATAGAACTGGAAAAAAAAAAAGAAGTGGGCTCCAAGTCCAAATTTTCACATTCTCGAGCTTTTAGATAGATTTTAGATTGGTGAAAACCAGCTTGATAAAATTAAAAAGCAAAACTTGCAGAAAAATTGACTTGTATGAACTTGTTTTATGAGTAAATGCACTTTATTTCTTATCACCTTGGAGTCTGTACCCTGTCAGGGTTATGAGAGGCAGGGAGGGAAAATGAGGAGGGGTCTTGTTAGGGGACTCAAAGTGCGCAGTCATTAAATTCTTTTTGATTAAATGTCACCAGCTGAGTAAGAAGAACTTGATTTGAGGAGAATCGAGCGTGGCTGTGAACTGGAAGGTGGGGCTGGCTTTGTGCAAGTCAGGCAACGATGGATTGCTCTGTCAAAGTGTACGCATTTACAGCCCCTTTAGTAATAAAGAATCTTATTCGTAACCTCCCGTGTTGCCTACCCATTCAGGGCTGGTTCATGAGCAATGTAGCTTCTCTTTTAAAGGAAGGATCTTCTCATGAAAATGAAGCTAGGGGCAAATAAATAAAATTTTTATTAGTCACTCAAGATGATTTACTTGACTTCCAGTTCCCCCAGTAAATTTTGTAGTTACTGAGAATGAGCAAACAGATTTAATGTGATGGAGAGCAGCACATCCTTCTCTCAATGTATGCTTTTCTTAGACAAGCTATTATGAAATTATTCCTCAGTCTGTCTTCTGGTTCCTGGTCTCTAAGTGAAGAGGACAAAAAATTTTAAAAATAATTAAAATTCTATTTTGGAGTTTCGTCTTGTAGTATCTGGCTGAAATCAGAAGTGACAGTAATCTCATGGGAACCTTTTCTAGGGAGCTTCCCTGTCCGTTTTTGCAATGTCAGGAGATGCAGACAAGATCTTGAGTTTTACAGAAGTCAGTTCTAAATCTGATACACAGCTGCAGAAGAGTTTTTCAGATTGGGCCAGAGCATCCCAAGGTGCTGGTTTGTGTCGAACCACACCTGCACATTTTCAGTCTCTAACAAATTCCATAGGGAAAGGGCTTTGCACCTCTCTTGCCATTGCATTCCCTGAAGGAGAGTGGGACGTGCAAATGATGTTTACAGCAGCCCAGTGTCATGCAAATCATCTGCAACTTCACCAATGCCACCGCGAACGTGCCAGCTGAAGGCACTGGAGACCCGGCTGTTGAATAAACAAATACTAAGGAAAATAGTGGCAAATGTTCACTTATTTGCAAAGAAGGTTTAAAGGGAGTTATGAGAAATATTTGCAAGAAAGGGCAAATGAGGAAGTGACTTCAAAGAGGAAATCAACTTCCTAAAAAAATCAAAAACCCGGGGGATTTTTATTCTCTATTCACATGAGAAATGGTATTATTTTGCTGCTGCTTTTAAAAACTTGGCTGTGAACCTCTATTGATCTTGGCTTGCTGTGAACCATTCCCTGTGCTAATTTTTCTTCTATTTAAAGGGATATTTTAACTGAAAAGCCTTACACATTTGGCACCTCCTTCCTAAGTGATCCAGAACACTTCACTGTCAGACAGAAAATCTCCAGAAATACTTTCAGGAGTGCCCAGGAGTTGCAGAAACCAAACCCCTGGGCTCTGCTGAAGCAGAGTCACTTTTCTAAGTCTCATCTCTCCTTGAGCATCCTGATATTTGTTCTGCAGTTATGGGAGACACTAACTTCATGGAGGGTGTTCATATGCCCCTCAAATTTTCCTCAAAATGAGATAAGCATCCTTTTTCTTTCTTCACACTGAAAAAAACCACATGGAAACTTCAGTTCAGTTTTATCCTGTCCGGGGGTGACTGTATGATACTGTATTCCTTATGCCTACTTATTGCCCAGACATGAATCCTGTGCCTTTCTGTGCCTTTAAGCTGGGTCCGAGAGAAAGCGGGAGGAAGCCGAGTGAATTCTTCAGCGTGGTTTGTGTTCAAGGACTCACAGACTCCCCCGCGCTCTCACCGCTGCAGAGCCGAGGGAGCACCTTCCTGCTTTTCCCCAGCTCTCGGCTCCTTTTCTCAGGAGAGAGAGACCGAGAGTTAAAATTCTTTGCTCTCTAGCTAGCTTCTTGTTCCTTAGCGGAAGCAAGGAGTTTTCCTGGGACGGTGGCTTTTTCTTCTTTTTTCTCCTGGGACTGTTCAGCTCCGGTCCGGAACACCATCACCGGGAGGCCCCACGCCGCGGCCCTGAGGGGCCCACGCTGCACCCCAGCTCCGGAGGGAGCAGAGCCACACCTACAGACAGGACTCTGAATCTACCAGGTCTTCTCCACAGTGAGAGGTTTTATTATTTAACATTATTCATTCTCTCGTGCCTGCGTGCACCCTGCTTGTTAAATAAACAGCTTTTTTTCACTTTCCTCCGAGAAATTTCTTTCCGAACCTGGTGGGGGAGGGGCTGCTGAAACCTGCCTTCCATTAGAGGAGACATTCATTTCAGACATTTCCTCCTAATTTGTCTCAAATCAAGACATACCCACCTCCACCTACTGAACTGGAGATTCAATTTAAAATTGAATGAAAACCGTTCCTGATACAGAGCGAAAACTATGTAGAACATCCAAGGTTTCTTACTACACAATAATGCCGTCGTCCTTTTAGAATGATGCTAAATCCTTCTCTTGATTTATAGAAAGATCTTTTTCTTCATGGTCATGTTGGGAAATTTTTTTTCCCCATCCAGCCTGCGTCAGTTATGATGACAAACACTGAAACACTTGACCTAGCAAGCAGTGAAAAGATGGTTCACTGTCCCACTGCCAGAAACACAGCCTGAGTTTGCCTGAAATTCTACCAATTCACTGGATACTCAGAAAATTCAGTTCATTTTGGATTTTAATTTTTCTACTTTTTTTTTCCTGCTTTCACTGAAATTCTCCATGCTATGAAAATCCCAGCCCTGATTTAGCTGGAATGGTCTCTCCTTACCTGCCTTTTTGGAGGTAATAGCTCTGGATGTGATGGCATTACCACACGGAACATCCCCGCCTTGTGTAAGAGCTGCTCTTTCACCTCTGCGCCAGCTCACCCAGGATTTGCTTTAATGAGTACCTACCACTGCTACTTAGAAACTCTGCCATTATTTGTTAGGCAGGATTAATTAATCTTGTCTAGGCAACAGGCTGGAAAGCCACAACTGCGAGGACATCTAGTTGTGTCAGTTCTCAGGGCAGGGTTTTGGAGCTGCTGGAGAACAGCTGTGTTTTGTTGCTCTGTCATGGCTCACTGGAGAGTTTCAGTGCTTAAAATCATATTAAAAGATCATTTTGCTGGGTTTTTACCCCAAAGTCGTGGTACTTCTCACGATCTTGGTTTCACCTCCCACGTCGGAGGACCTGCCAGCATAAATTCAGGGATATCCCTGTTAGCTGAAGCCTGTGTGGCTTGCACAGTCTTACCTTGATGACTGCCTATGGAATAATTTCTTTGGATACATCTTCTAAAGGAGAAAGGAAGATGAGACCATTTGGGGAACAGCCCTTCCCACCCCCACAGCTGCTCAGTGTCCTGGGCATTGCTTTCACTCTTTTAGCAATTTTGGGGTGTGTGTGTTTCAAAGGTTTCAGGTGCTCCCAGAGGAAAGTTGACCGCAAATGCGGTGCTTTTGGGGCAAATGAATGGGTGTTAAAGTTCCCTGTCAGCAGGGCAGGTTTGGACAGGGATGCTCGCACACACCTACATCCACCACAGAGTGAGCCTGGGCTACACCTGGTTACTGCAAGAAAATAAAATACAGAGTTGGAATGCTCTGCAGGAATGCAGCTCCCACAGGGCCTTGGAAGGATTTTGGGCTTTGTCCCGAGATAGAAGCACGAGCTGCTACTTTGATCTTGGGGGTTTTTTCCAACCTTACTGATTCTGTGGTTCTATCTAAGTAAAGATCTGAGACACTTGCAAGCAGGATGCTCCTGGTTGTGTGACACTTTGTGTTTTGCCAGTGCCCTTCTGGTAAGTGTTAAGTAATTAAACATTTAAAAAAAAATATGTATACATATATATATATATAGATAGATATATTAGAGTTGCAGTTGGTTAGAAGATGCAAAGTATTTTCAACTTTTGTAGATGTGCCCTGCTATGGGCTGAACAGAATCATAGAAACTCAGACTGGTTGGGGTTGGAAGGGACCTTAAAGATCATCTCTACTCCCCTGCCACTTCCAGGTGTCCAGCTTACTCCAAGCCCCATCCAGCCTAGCCTTGGACACTTCCAGGGATGGGGCTTGGATCCAGAGATCCTCAGTGGGTATGCAGTGGGTTGGTTTGAAAGCAGGTGCTTTGAACATTATTTGCCTTCTTTCCCCAGGTTTAAGGTTTCCCTGCCTTGCTTTCTCTCCGATGGGGAATACCTGCAGGATGAAAAGTAACCAGCATGAGTCAACTTCGGAGTGCTTTGTACCCTGCCCTCTCCCAGTGGCAAACTAGTGAGATCTCACCAGCTTTAACAGGTTCCCTCTCCCAAAGGTGCTCAGCTCCCATCGTGCCCAGGTCACCTTTGGCTCTGCTTTCTCGAGCTTTGGCTGGAGGTGAACACTGAGATTTTCAGTGCAGACTCAGGATTTTCAGACAAGAAAATCACAGAATGGAAAATTTGGTTTGGTTTTGGTTGTGATCAGTGTCTTGCCAATATTAATGAAAATATCTGGACTTACACTCTGTAAGTAAGCACAGAAGTCACAGATTTTACGCTAATAGGAAAAAACCAGAGGATCAGAGGAAAGAATTACAAATTGAATCCAATCCTGTTGCTCCTCAGTACATTATTTGCAAATTGAAATCCCAGATTAAAGGAAGAGGAGCACTCAGCTCTTCCCAAGGAGAGTTTTTTCCCTATGATATTCCTTTGGGATATCGCTGCACTTCTGCTTTGTGTGTGGCTCATTTCACGCCTTTTAGCAAAGGGGGTAGATGTCTCAGTTCACCTCCTTTTCCATATTTAGAGCACAGAGCTACAGCCTGCTCTTTTCTGTCCTATATATACATTCCTACAACATTTAGGTGTTTTCCTTCCTGGTCTTCCAAAGGAAAGAGCACAGGTTTGCAATAAGCTTTCCAGAGCTGTTCACCTACTTCATTCCCTCTCTCCAGCCAAGTCACCTGTTGACTTTTCTGGATTGATGCTGAAAACCGAAGGAGTATTTTCTTGCAGCCATTTGTTACAGGAAGGTCTCCTGGAATCTGGAAAAGCAGCTGCCTTGAGAGCTCAGTGTAAAGGTCAGCTCAGCTCAGCTCTGCTCAGCTCAGCTCAGCTCAGCTCAGCTCAGCTCAGGTGCAGAATGCAATCTGGTCAGGTGCCCGCAGGACTCAGCGCGCGTAAGGAATTCCTATGCAGTGGGCAGAGAGCGAGTGATGCTGGGGAAAGCCCTTGGCAGGGATGGGAGGTGACCTGCTCCCAAAGCACGGAGCTCTCGGGAGCCTGGACGCACTTCCTGCTGAGTCCCCCTCCTTTATCACACTGCATTGGATGAAACACTTCCCTCAGCCCAGGCTGGGGAGCAAGAATTTGGCAGGGCAGGTTTCCTCTGGGGAACATTCTTGCCTTTTGTGTCATCAGGACATGCCCCTGCTCAGAGGGAAGGAGGAGCTCCTCTATCAAGCTATCTCAGCCATCATGCTCGAATCCATCCGGGCTGGCCCTTCCCTAATTAGGGCACCAGTCACCCAAAACACCTTCTCCATGGATGACCCTGCAGCTGCCTGATTGCTGCCCATCCTCTCGCACTGAAACCACAGGCCTTGTCTTCACTCCTCCCTTGCTCAGCTTCCCCCCAAAATAGGGACGTGGCAATTCACTTGTGGGGACAATGAGCTAACTGGGTGTCAAAGGAAAAAAGCTCCACACATGGTCTGCACCTGCCCCCATTCACCCACAGCCTGGAGTGTGGCCAGGAGAGGCACTGAAATGATGCTTTTGCAAGGGTCCTCAGGACGCTGCATTTTTGGGGCTGAAGATGGTCACTGAAGTGATGAGGACTGAATGTTGAGGAGAATTGCTGGAGGTGTTTAGGTGCCTGGCTACAGAAGGAATGCAAAGGAACTGCACACCTGTGGAGAAGGAAACGAGCTCCAGAGCAGAGGCAGAACTGTCACTCTCAGGGCTGGAGAGTTGTTGGGAATACTGACCTGTGGGACAGTGGGATGAGCTTGGACCAAAGAGGACTTTGGGTGGCTGGAAGGAAGGTGACTCTGAGTGAAGGACTGTGGCTCTGGGGTTGGTCTCTAGGCAGAGGCTGTGAGAGGACAGGGCACTAGTACTGGGATGGGGGAGTACTGGGAACAGTCAGCAGTGGGATGGTCATGGGGGACTGAGGTGACAGTTAGTCAGAGGCTGGGGCAGATGGTGAGTGACAGGCAGTACAGTGATCCCCTGAGATGTCTCCTTCCCAGCTTCCCCTCGTTTCTCACCAGAGGTGAAAACGTAGGGAAGAGACTGGGTGGCCTCGAAGGTGCTCACTGCAAGACAGGGACACATTGTTCAAGTTCCTGCTCCAGCTTTTAGGAAGCACAGCCCTGCTCTGGTCCAGTGGTCACTTGCATCCCAAAGCAGTTTCCCCTTCTGGAGAATGCCAAGCATGAAAGGAAACAGCTCTGGACTGTTCTAGCCTGGGAAAAGGGAAGTGAGGAAGGGAAGTCGGTTACAACAAGGCGTTGTTGTGCAACTCCAATACTGCACTTTCCCTTTGAAGCTGCCAGGGCAGTGCTGGCAGCTCTGCTGTAGATAAGAGGAGCTGGCTCCTCCAGGGATGGAATAGTGGAATCTCTTTTCACTTGAGGCCAAAGGGAAAAAACATTCCTCCATTTGGGCAATTTAAGCTACAGGCATCTTGGGTTTGACACACCAGAGAACTCAGTCCTGCTGGGAATGCCCTGTAATTCTCCATGTAATCAGTTAAAGAACCGTTCCATCCTACATACTGCTGAAGAAAAACACAAACAAAGGAGCCCATAAAGGTAATGTCTTCAATTTATTTATATAAACAATTGCATTTTAACAACATTGTTGTCCTACAAAAATAAAGTGAAAAACAATTCACAGAATTTTAAATAAATAATCTCAAACATCCACATTTAGTGGCTGTGGAGTACAAAACACAGAGTGCACAGGAATTCTTGCTGAAGCAGCCTGTAACTTAACTCAAGTGAGATGGTCTGAGGAATTCCTCTGTACCTACCCCAAAATAACTCCATCTGTCCAGACTTGCCTCCCTTTGCCTCTCAGGCAAACCCTGTTCCTGGGTTAATGGCAGAAGGGTGCTCTGAAGGGTGTCCAGAGCTGGATCTGATGGAAAATTGCATGAGGAACAAGTGTCCGAGCAGTGGTCACTCATTAGCACATACAGTACTGAGCACGTTTGGATACAAGGGGAGAGAAGGTTTTCCCTTCTTCGTGCTTCAAACAGAAAAAGGAAAACAAATGCCCTTCTTGCTGCCACAGCATCCATACCAAGGACCACCCCACACCAGTCACTGCCATCGATGGCTGCAGGAGCACTTGGTTCTGCTGTTCATGGCCACAGTTACAGACCTACCCAGCATGAGGCATGGCTGGCTCTACACAAATCCATGGAAACAGAAGCCACAGACCAACTACACTACTGCCAGAGCTGCTACAATGCACAAGCCTCTACAAATGCTTGAGAGTTCAGATGAAATAAAAAACTCAAGTCCTTTTCCACAAGTAGTCAAGGAATTTTGGGCAGGGGCACAGAATACCAGGTTGCTGCTCTATTCCAGTCTGAAGTGACATTTTCTTTTTCCCTATAGTTCCCCAGCTGTTTTTATGGGAAGATCATCTTCTACATTTCCTCTCTAGAAATTAAAAAAAGATACCCTTACATGCAAAGTCTGAAGTGCTGGTACAAGATCCTGTGTAACCTATGTGCCCAGATGAGACTAGATATTTTAGTGATGGATCAGGACAAATACGTCTAGGAGATTTTGTGCTGGCCAGTTTTAAAGAAGCTTAAGCCACTTACTTAAAATGCCTCTGTTTATAAATTATAAATAAAACATTATCCCTCTCTCCCTTCCCCCTACCCCCCCAATAAATAGAAGTACAAATTGCATGTACAGCTTGTGCACATAGGCAGAGCTACCTTCTGTGTCTGGAAGTGCTGCTTGAATCTCTTCTGTGTTCAGTTCTCTGTATTTACAGAGCTGCTCAGCTTACAGCCCCCCTGTTTTTGGGAGCACAAAACCACAGCCACACCCTAACTCCAGCTATACTGTCCTCCTGTCCTTAGAGTGACAGACATTAAAATTACATTATCAAGTAGACCAGAGAACTACAGCTATGAAAAGAATCCCAGTGCCTTGGGCTAAGTTTAAGACCTCCCCAAAGTTACATAATAAAAACATCCCTATCCAAATGCAAGCAGCCTTGTATTGCAGCCTGAGAGTCAGTTACTGCTAAACTCAGTATCTCATTCTCACCCCCTTACACACCTAATACCTCTGTCACACTTCCTTCAAAAAGAAGTAGAATCCAGGAAAAGTACTATTTTCTTTAAATATTTAAAACATTAAAAACATTTTTTAAAAAAAGTTGTAAAAAAATTTTACTTTCTAAATCTAAATCTGCATCTAAATCCAGAAGTGGATTTATACGTAAGAGACATTAAGTTATGATACAAAGTGCCCTATCTGCAGTGAGGGAGAGGTAGTATCAACAACAAATGCAATGCATTTTCTGACCTTACATAAAGAAGTGAGTCTCAAGTATTTTTTTTTGTTAATTTTTGAGTGCTCATATGAAATCCATAATCTCTTCTGGCAGTTTTCATTAAGTCAGATTTTTTCTTGTACTTTTAGGTCAATAGCTGCTTTCAAGCTGCTGAGAAAAAAAGTTGCTTTTGTAGTGTTACGTGACCTATGAAAACTGCCAGACAGAATCACCACCAATCCCCTTCATCAAGTATTAAAACAATAGTAAAAACAAGTTGGAACCTTTATCCACTTTGGAATACATTGTTCTGTTACAGAAGATTTTAAACAAGGGATTCACCACTGTCAAGCTCAAACACAGAAAATCCCTTTTGTAAATGGAAGCCTTACCTCAGTAAGGAATTTAAGGCAACCCCCACAATGAAGATGCTTAAGTTGGTTTTTTAAATACTAAGCCATAAATAGAATAAATAACACAGTTAAATAAATAAATAGATAGATAGCTGGGTTTCTACAGCTCTGCAGAGCGCTCTTTCAGCAGGAGCGTGGGGTTGATATCTTCCATGGCAGTTTTTGAGGTACTAACGTTAATCGTGGCCTCGGTGGGCTCGGGAGGCAGGATGTGGAAGGCAGTGAAGGGACAGCCCTTCACGTTGTCACAGATGAGCTTCTGCAGGGAGGCCGTGTTGACGATGTCGAAGCCCACCTTGCCCCCAAAGGTGCTGGGCTTCCAGTACTCGGGGGAGCAGATGGCGTTGCCCATCAGCCCCTTCAGGGAGAACGGCGCCCCGATCTCCACCATGGTCTCGCCAAAGATGGCCCCGGGCCGGGGCTTCTCCACCAGCAGGCCTGGGTACAGCTCCATGGCATCAATGTCCCCGTACAGCTCCTCCAGCTCCGCTGCCATCTCTTTTTCTCCTGCAATGAGTAAAAACCGTAAGTGGAAAAATCTCATTTTCCGTGCAAGACTGTCCTGCTCAAGCCGAGTAATGACACTGCAGGACTCTGCGGGAATTTTAAGACAATGTCTCTCATTTGCTGGGAAGGATGAGGACTGTTACCTGTAAGCTCTTCAAAGGATCGGAACGGTTTCAGCATGAAGCGTTTCCTGTACTCGTTCAAGGACTGGTACCTCATCTGCCTGCTTTGGTCAATGGAGGCCTTTGCCACTTTCTGTACTGCAGCAGGAACGTTCTTCCCACCAGCAACCTGTTCAGGAAAGATTAAAAGCTGTTACGATCTCCTGATATGAGTCACAAGGAAGTTGTGACTATCCAATGATTAGTTTTAAATAGCTTTATCCCATTCCCCTGTCCCACCCCCAGCTCATGCCTCTGTCGGTTCACCATCAACTTGAGGAAGGACCTACCCTGCCAGCACTTTGCTTGGAGAAAGATTTGACCATATGGGAGAGGCCGTGCTCCAGCATGATGGAGTTGTTGTAGAGGAACTGCTGGAAGGTGTACTCCTGGTCGTGGATGTGGAAGGTGTCGGGCAGCAGCGGGTGCCAGTGGTACAGGGTGTTGAACTCGGCTGCGATGCGGTTCTGGTACTGGAACCTCTGGTTGAACAGCAGCTCAGGGTCAAACTTCAGCTTGAAGTGGTACCCACTCAGGTGCTGCACATAGTCCTCTATAACGATCTTGATTGTTTCTCCTGTTGGACAAAGGAACAGGAGAGAATGTTGGCACTGCTTCTCCTCAGTGGCGGGGAAAGCACCATTTCTGAACTGTTCTAAAATATACTTCAGTGATCAGGACAACAAATACTTTCCTGTAATCTGCCCTAGAAAGCAATTCATGTATTTTATGTGACTAAGGGGTTGAACAGTACTTCAGATGCCAAGAGTTATGGGTTGTGGGTAATGAGGTGTTTTCTACAGCCTGTTTTCCCCCTCCCACTCTCCCAAGACACAATTCCTTGCACCCTCCACAGAACAGCACGCACCAGTATTTACACTGTGTTCAGTCACACAATATCTATAGGAGAGAGGGAGGAGATAATGAAGAAACTTGATGTCTGAAAGCAAATCTCAGCTTCTCAACTACTTAATAGTTCAGGTTTTGGCTTATAGTTCAGGTTTGGTTTTGTCTTGGTTTATGGTTTCAGTTGCGGCAAGGTTTTTTCCAGCTTAGGGCACATCACCATTTACATAAGGTGAAATACCACTGGGCATACAATTAGAAGGAGAACTACGCAGAGTTACATTTTACATAACCTCCTGAACTTTAGACTTAATCACAGCCTTTCTTTTGAAGCATACCTGAGCTGACCCAACCCTAGGGGAAAAAAACCCCAAAACCCCAGATCAGGGAGCCTGAGGTCATCCAGCCTCACAGGCTTTCTCTGAGAAAGGAACCTGAGCTTCCTGCCTTTTCACTGCTTTCAGTTCTGCTTCCCTCAGATAAGGGAATTGAGTGTTCCTTGAGTTTTCTTCAGTTCCATCTTTAGCAGAGCTGGGGGGAAGCTGCACCTCAACACATCCCCAGCGACAGGCCATGAAGAAGCCACTCACACCCCAATTTACAGCACAGCTTTCCCCTCACTCCAGCTCAGCAGGCTGGAGCTGAAGCTGCACATAGCAGCAGTGGCTCTCACCTATCAGAATGAGCCGGGTGGTCTGGAAGAGCTGCTCGTCGTCCCAGTCGGGGTGCTGGTGCTTGAGCACGTCGCAGACGCGGTTGTGCTCGCGCAGCCAGATCGTGGCGTACATCATCAGCCCCGGTACCAGCCCAAACACCTCCTGCCCCACGGAGAACTGCAGGTGCTCGGGCACGTGGGGTGGGTACAGCATCTCTGCCTGCGTGTCCCTCACCGTCGGCGGGTACATTTCTCCATCGATCATCTGTGCGTGGGGGAAACACCAGGAGTTGTGAGCTATGAAACTTTGGTTAAGCTCTGCCGACTCTCTCAGCTCTGACTCACACTTTAGATCACCTATACCATTCACACAGCACTAATTTAGGAAATCTGTGCCATCCAGTAAGAAGGTAGGAATTCTGAGCTAAGACATACCTGGTATTTTAGCTTTCCATCCTTTCGAAGCCTCAGTTTAAGCTGTCTCTCCAGAGTCTCTCCATAAATGTGGTTCAAGTCAACCTATAAAATAAAAGCATTTGGGACATGAAGCCAACCTGCATTTTTTGCTATTTTAGGATAGGTCCCACTTCTATGGATACCAACATGACTTTACCCCCTAGATGTTTACCTTTTAATTATATTACTGCTACCTTATAAGTATCATACACCAACATTTAAGATGAAGCCAAATTATTTCCTGGCAACTCTCTGCATAAGAGGAGGTTGTTACATTGGCAATTTAAAAGGACTCTGTTTAAAGTGTCAGCAATTTTCTGTTATGCAGACAGCTTTCTATATATACATATACAATTTATAGCTTTGGTTTGGACGTACAAGTGACACTTATACTGAAGAACTCTTTGTCCAAAGACTGCCTATCTCGTAGGTAAAGATCCTAAATCCAAGTCTGCTTTTGAAGTTCTTTTTAAACTAAGGCTATTAGCAGTATACAAGCAATACTTTAGTGCTGGATACAGCTCTTTGCAACCAACAGAGTCCAGAGAAGTTTTGGATACTCACTACATCTAACATGCTTTAGGTGAAAGCAGATTTTTGTGAATAATAAGAGATCACTGGGCAGGTATTTTAAAACAGAACCACTTGTGCAGAGCACAAGGAAGAGACACTGCTGAGCACCAGAATTTGGCCTGAGGAGCAGTTGCAGAAGGGGTAATCCCATGGGATGGTGGCACAGTGTGTGCACAGGTGTTTGTGTCCCCTGGAGAGCTGCAGGATGCCATTCTGGCCATTCCAGCTGCTCAGCAGCTCCCGAAGAGCCCCAGCCATGTCCCCAGAAGTGACCATACCCCGTGGCCGAGCGCTCTGGTGAAGGCAGGACCCCTCTTGTGGTCCGTCTTGAAGAACTGGTGGGTGAAGTGCTGGGCAAAGAACGTGAACATCACGTTTGTGCCTTGAGGGTCAGGAATAAACTTTCTCCTCAGCAAAAACTTCTCCACAATCAGCTTCGAATCCGGGAGCTCTTTCTTACCTGTGGGAGAAACAGACAGTGAGATACTCAAGACAACCCTTTATGCAATACTGAAGTTTGTTCCTAACAAAAAGGCTTACGACTTTCAATGGAATATTGAATGACAGCAGCATCCAAACAAGGGGAATTACCTACTTTTCTATGCTCACTTTCTGGATTTTATTAGAAATTTCTAAATTCCCTGCTTTTAACACGTAACTCAATAGCAAGGATCAGAATAATTATCTTTTAGATCTTTACACAATATATCCAAAATATGGTTAATCTTAAAAAGTCAACTACACTGAAAAAAGGCTACAGACAAGCAGGTCCCATAAGAACTTCTAATTATTTTTTCCTCTTAGAAAAGACCAAGCAATCATTATGTGTCTGGTTTATTCCTCACCTTTAACACCCATTGGTGTTGGGCAGTCAAGTCCTACTGGTGGAAGGCTTCTCGTGTAGTAGGAAAGATTGGAATAAGCTTCCCAGCTTTTGTAACTGTAGTCACTATTGTAAGTTGGTGGGCTGTCAATCAAGTGTGATCTTGCTGAAAGACAAATAAATATTTGGTTATTTTTAACTGTACATTTTAGTCTCAAAAAGTAAATCACAAAGCCAGACCCTTTCCATATATTTGGCTGCAGTTGTAAATTCCACACATCTCAGTTACTGATGTTAAATACGATTACAGTTACTGAATAACAGGACTGGATCCTGGTTTATCAGCTGGATCTCACTATTAACATGAGCAATTGGGTGCTAAGTTCATGTCAGCAAAATCCTGGACTCTTGCAGAAAGTAGAATTAAGCTGGACTTCAGCATGTTTCATACAAGTCTGCATCATGCAGAAGTCTTACATTTTGGTGTTTTAACCTTAGTGCAATTTAGGCTGCTTAATTTATACACAGATCAATTCAGTGCAATATTCTGGAGTAAGTTTTAAGAAGACTGGAAGAGACAATTCACACTTACACGTTAGTACATATCTCATAATAGCGTCCCGTAGGAAGGGAATGTTGTTGACGATATTCCAGGCTCCTTGGAAGTGGGTGAGGATGTAGTGGACAGTGTTCGGTGATGGTTTCAGCGCTAGCCTCAGCCACGTGAAGAACTCCGCTGTGAGCGACAGTGGGAAGGTTATTATTAATTAGCTTATGGAGGACAACCTGCAATGCTGGAATTGGATTATGCATTTCATTTCCACGGAGAGGGGTGTGGGATACTCACGTGTGGTGCAGTTCTGCCCGTAGTATCCTGTCCTGGTGCAGTCGCACTCGTAGCGATCGGGCCCCGCGGTCATGCAGACGCCTCTGTTCTGGCAGGGGTTCGAGCAGCAGGGGTTGGCTGCGGGGGAACCAGAGCTCGGGTTAGCACCTCTGCAATGCACTCCCACCTTCTCAGGACTGTACAACGAACGAGAATGCCCTGGAGTTCAGTGCTGATCAGGAAGGCATCACAGCGACCATCCATCCACGGTAACCTCTGGGCTACCAGGGAGCAGCTTTAAAAAGCGCAGCAATTCGCCTCTTGTCTGCTGCCAGCAATAACCCCCCTCAGAAGGGGAGATCATCCCTCACAGGCCAGCGGGGGCCTGGCACCCACACACACCAGAGAAATGGCAAGAGAGTGAGGAGCGCAAAAAGCAAGAAGGCAAAGCGTGCGTTAATCCGGAGCGCGGGGCGGACTCACCGGCGCGGCCGGCGGCCAGGAGCGCGGCCAGCAGGGCCAGGGGCAGCAGCGGCATGGCGGGGCTGGGCTCGTGGGGCTGGCTCTCCAGCTCGCAGTACCGGGCCCTGTTGCTCTACCCCCTATTTATGGCACTGCAGACCGAGCGCGGCTGAGTCACTGGGCGGAAGCACAAACCGGGAATTTCTCGGCCCGCCCCGGCCCCGCTCGGCCCGGCCCCGCTCGGCCCGGCCCCGTTCGGCGCAGGTATGAGGGGCGGCCGCTGTCAGCGGCTGAGGGGACGGCACGGGGCTGGCACTGTGCCACTCCGAGTTCCTGCCAGCGCGGGGTTCCGCTGATCAACGATTTATTATTTATTGAATTCATTAAGCAGGAGGTCGGAGGGCTGTGATCACACACGGGCTGCAGAGCACTTGCGCTGCAAAGCGCCACACACAGCAGGAAGGAAGGAAGGAATGCTGGGGGGAGTTTAGTTTTAGTTTAGTTTTAGGGAATTTAGTATGTCTGACAAGACCGGATCCTGTTATTAGGCATTTTGGGAACAAACAGTGGCTTTACTCCAGCTCTTTTCCTTTAAAATCCACCACCACCACCCAGCCCCCTCTCCCATCCCGCCCCCTCGCCGTGTAGTTGCACTGTAAACAAATTTTCCCTAATTTCTTTGAGAATACTTTATCTTTTGGTCATAGATTATTTTTTATTAATCAGGACGCTTAGCTACTATTTTTAGTCCCTCTTGCGTGAGGAACGACGATGAAAGCAGGAGGATGTCATGCGGTTGTGAAACCGTGCAGTGGGAAGCTGCACTTTCGCCCTCGAGGTCAGCATTAAACAACAAAAAGCATTTCTGCTTCAACAAAGATAGCTTGTGAGGCTGATGCTGTTTGAATTGCAAATCAGTGACTTGACAGAAAGTGTATTCAGGCCAATTTAAACATAATCTTATTTTTGGCCCCAAAGTGTATTGTGGTTAGTGCGTAATTTGTGTCCATCTGTAGTGGGTCTTCCTGGATTTTTTAGGACTGGTACACAAAGGGCTGCATAATCAAGAGAAGGCAGATAATATTTATTTATACATTTGTATGCAGAAACCATGTGCTGGGTCATACACTCAAGCAGAGGATGGCTGTCAGCAGCCTGTTCCCAGCTGAACCGGGGACCACTGGAGGCTGTGGCCACAGCCACGTCTTGCTCAGTCTTACCAAGTGTAAAAAAAGTGATATTTTGTTCCTGCATAAGCCAAATCAATTAATTACAGAATGCTGGTCATCCAGTGGATCAGGCTATAGTATGCACAGCACTATAGATCGAGGGTCTACACACATTTTCATACATTTCATATGTCCATCTCACACTGATTTTGCTCCATCTCACAAAGGTTTTGTGGATGCTAAGACTTTACTGCCAGCAGCAGGCAAATGAGATGTGTTTTAATAAAGTGCATAGGAAAATGTTTCTAGAATGTAGAATCATGTAGCAACATTAAGAGGACAACTGAAGTAATTGTGTGCAGCCAAACAATTGCCCCTAAAATGATAATACAAAGGTAACTGTGCTATGATTTACAGGACCTTGGAGATAATAGATAACTGATGATGCTTAAAGTTTTCAGTTATTATAATTAACCAATATGTAAACCAAGAAACAGGGCAGAATTCCAGCCTTTGGAGAGGATGTTTCCCCTTGGGAAGCAGTACTTCTGCAGCTGGAAAACCAGTCAGCGCCCCCCACCTCCCACCCAACTCTGCATTACAGTGTGATGTGAGCTCTCTCAAGTCTGATTTTGGCTGGGGAAGGTCACTTGTGTGTCTGTCAGCTGCAGCAGAATTGAAGAGACTCTTCAGCTTTCCAAAATCATGAAAAACCAGGGAGATACAATAGTGTTGCTTCTCTGAAGGCTGCCCTTCCCCACTTGTTGCTTTGGGATTGTCTCAGGTAAAGAACTGGTTATATGTTGGAAAGGGAATTTTTCTTAGAAATGGAAATTTGCTGTGGCAGGATTCACCACCAGGTGGAGATTGTATGCATCAACTAAGTGCTCTTTTGTTTTTTTGCACATAAACCATCTTTGCAAAGAATTAGGGTTATTTTTCTTTCTGTTACTTGAAGTACCCTTTGGTCCAGGTAAGCAACCTTTGGAACAAAGAACCTTTGTCAGCCTCAGCCTTTTTGCATTCGCTGACATTTCTGGAGGAGGCATTTCCCTGAAGCTGTTCCTGCTTCTATTTTAGGTTTAACTGCATAAATTCAGACCTTTCCAAGGCAAGGGTTCAGGACAGAGGATGCGGTGACCTGTAAGGATTGACATGCTTCAGTAATGCCACCAAAAGAAGGGGAGATGGAGTGGGAGCAGGGAAAACATTGTCCCTCGGCAGTGGTGCGGCTCCATTTTGCAATGGCTCAGCTGAACTCAGATAAACTAGCACTGAATTTGTCCTTGAGCCTTTTTAATGTGTTTTAAATATTTTCCCTCCCTTTGTGACTGTGGCAATCTCATGTTTTATAGCACAGTAGGTTCCTGGGAGGTGAACCAGATTCATTTGCTCTGTGCCTTTTTCCTGCTCTTTTATGGCAGAAGGTGCTCAGTCTGAAGTTTGCTGTCACAGGTAGGATACATTGCTCCCGAAGCAAGCATATTCCGAGGCTGATCGTACACGGATACGATAACAATCCTGGATGTTCCAAAAATGTTCTTGAGAGCTGAAGGACCTCTGGGGGAAGTCAGTGTCTTTAAGCTCCTGTTTGTGCCTTTTGCAGCATCAGAACTCTGTTAACAGACAGGTTTGATTATGAAATTGCTTTGTGCTTTCATGGGATCACCCTGGCCAGGCAACTGGGCTGCGCTTCTTTGTCTCTTTCTGCTGTGTCCTCACGGAGCACTCTGGTCACTTGGGTCCCAGTTTCATTGGCGCCCTGGGTTGTGCTGGAAAACAAAAGTACTCATTACCTGGCTTGGAGACAAGGGAAGTTTGCTTATTTTCCCCAGGAAAATCACAGTAGAAACGTGCTTCATTTATGGGGTTTCCAGGCTACCACAATTTTGGAATTGTTCAGAACACAAATCAGTTCCAGGCAAAAGTATGTATGAATATAGAGGGTGTGAGAGCTGGGAGCTGGACTGCCTTGCCCTCAGGAGAAATCCCATGGACAGTGACTGGCAAGGAATGTTTGTGCACAGGCTCAGGCTGCTGGCACACACCCGTTCCAGGGGGACCAGGAGCGGGAGGGTGAGCTGGGCACTCACCTCTGGGGGGTACCTGTGGACATCAGTCGTTGTGTAGGGAAATGGAGCATACCTTGTTACCCAAATCAGCTTCAATTGGCATTGTTTTTACTCCTGGAATTATATTTTTAAAAACGTACAAAAAAATAGGTGGGTGGCACAAAAATCTACATTTGACTTAGGCAAGACCTGAGCAACTTTGAGTCCCCTTTGTCGTAGTTTGACACTGGTTAAAATGTCCGGCACTCAGGAAAACCATTCACTCACTCTTCTCTGCTATAGATGGACAGAGGAGGGGAAAAAAACGAAGGGTTCATGAGTTGAGATAAGGATTGAGAGAAAACATTCTAAGGGCAAAACAGGCTCAAATTTAAAGGTATTAAGTAAATTTATTATTAACAGAGTCAGAGGAGGATAATGAGAAGTAAAATAAGCCTTTAAAACACCTTTTTCCCCCCAGCCTCTCCTCCTTCCCACCAACAGTGGGACAGTGCTCATTACCTGAGATCTTTTTTTGTTATGCTTTGAGTCCCTCCCATGGGCAAACAGTCTTCTCAAAATTGCTGTGTCGTGGGTCACTCGTTCAGTGGGGTGCAGTCTTTTAAGGATAGGCTGCTCTAGTTTGGAAGCAAGGGCCCTCTTTCTCTATCTCTGGAAGCGGGGGCCCCCTCTCTCTATTTGCGTCTCCCATTGGATTACAGCTTTTTTTGCCCTCCACTCACTCCGGCTTAGGCCCCTTTCCCACGGGCTGTGAGTGGATCTCTGCATCCCCCGTGGACTTCATGGATTACAGGGGGACAGTTTGTTTCACCATCGTCCTCATCACGGCTTGCAGAGGAATTTTGACTCCGACACTTGGAGCACCTCTTCCCCCTCTTTCTTTTCATTCACCTTGGTGCCGCCATGTCTTTCTCTACATGTTCTCACTTCCTCATCTTTCTCTGACTAGAAGAAAAATTGCTGCTCCTAGGTATCATTGCCAACAAGTTCCACCAATTCAAAGATTCTTGCAGCATCTCGCAGCGCCGAGAGGTTGATCTTGTCTAGGTTCCACGTCAGGGAATCGCTCGCCATGTTTCTGCTGCCGGCCATGTGGCCCCCGCCGCCACCATGCAAGGCAGTGGCGACCACCGCGGCACTGGCGCTATTCAACGCCTCTCTTCATGCACTGGGCACTGGGAAGGAGAAGACGCCGCCACCACCCCTGCCCTTCTGCCTGCGGCACGGCTGGCTAGGGACGGCCAGGCAGGCGAGGCTCTCCGTGGGCCGTGCCAAGATGGCGGCGGCCACGGTGGCACATCGCAGCTCACTGCCCGGGATGGGCCCAGCGGCAGCACATCACCACCCCTGGAAAAAACTGTGTGCGCTGTTTTGATTTTCTTCTTAAATACGTAATCTCAGAGGTGTTACCAACCTCTCTAATTGGGCCAGCAGCATGTGCATCTTAAGAGCCATCAGAGACTGGCTCTGTCAGACATGGTGGAAGCTTCCAGCAGCTTCTCACAGAAGCCACTTCTATGGCCCTCCCCTGCTACTAAAAACTAGGCTGTGCCCAAATCAGCACACCCTTTTTTTTTCCCCTTTTTAAAGCAGCTTCCTTTTGGACTTTAGCTGCTGGAATGACATAAATTCACAGCTTGTGTTTTATTTGCAAGCCAGTAAGAGTTCTGAGGAATGCTTTCCAATATGATAGATTGTATTTTATTATTAACATCTGCATAGACTAAACCCCACTCAACAAACCCTTTCAAGCCTCTGTTTTTATTAACGTCTCCGAGTTCTTGTTTTAATCCCCTGGCATTCTTGACAGACTCAGTTACGAGTCAAAGGCTGTAATGAAACAGGTGAGAAGAGTGACTTTGCATGAGATTTACCTGCAGAGATGAGATGCGAAATGAGACACCTGTACAGTGCTGTGTGGTGCCCAGGTTTCTCCTAGGCCTGTTTGCTTTGCAAATTCTTTGCCAGATACCTGTATTATGTCATGACTACAGGGCATCTGCACACTGCTTGGGACATGATACACATCAGTTTGTTACCAAACCAGAGAGGAAAAGAACACAAGAATTGCTCCTTTCTGCTCAGCTTAAATGTGGATCTCCGCCTGATCCAAAGCAAGGCTGAGCTCTTTCCTTGGGAGGTGCCTAGCCACTGAATTCCCATGATTTTAAATGAAAGAGAATGAATGAAGCCCTGCAGAAATGGCTTTCAGAACTGTGTTTTGTTTGTTCAGATGAAGTGGATTAGACAAGATGATTCCTTTCCTCGTTGGCACTCTTGGTAGTCACAACTTCAGTCCTGCCTGACTAGTTCCTGACAAACAAGCCCTAAATGACTTAAACTCAGCTCGAAGCTCTCTAGGATGAGCTTTTTCCAAGGAGTGTAGATGAATGGAGGATGAAGCACAACATTTTTATCCTATATAGTAGTTTGAGGCAGAGGCTGACTGAAAATTTCATCCTAGCTACAGTCTGTCCCATTTTTTTTTAGGTCACAAGACTTTTAATGGCTTTTTATGGTGAATTTAAGGGGGAAGGCCATAAACATGAGCTATTAGGTAAACATAAGATTTTGGCAGCCACACTCTGGATTAGATTTGTGGATTTTTTAAACTTTTTTTTTTAATTTCAAATAATTTTTCAGAGACTTTGTTTGGATACACTCATCTATGGGATTTTTTCGTATATAAGCTGTACCTATTAAAATGGAAAATATTTTTTGTTGTTCCTTGAGTGAGGAAAAGGATGTTTTCTTTATTGGCAATTGTTATTGGCAATTGTTACCAAAGTTAAGCTGTGAACTTCCCTGCTTCTGTGATCCAAAAATCCTGTGATCCTGGGATTTTTTGCAGAGCCCCTGTTTTTCCTCATGCAGCCTCCATGCGTTCCGATGCGGACATTTGATCACAGGGAGCTCTGAAGTACGTCAGGAGATTTTGTAACTGCTTTACATAAAGAAACGTCAGCTGACATTTTATCTGCTTTTGGTCACTGGCTGCAACTCACATTAAGGTAATTGCTTCTGCTGTGCTATTTTTAGTAGCATTGTATATCAAAATGCTATTTTTCTGTGGGAAACATGCACAGAAAACCCTCCTTAGATTTTCAAATACTTCGCTCCTCAATGCAGATGCTGGAATTTTCTTTTAGAAACTTCCTGCTTAACTTTTAGTGAAATCTGTCATCCAGCCTCACTCCCTTTTTTTGTGCAAATACAATAATCTGGAATTTTCCTTTGCTTCCAGCACATGGACATTAAAGTGGATAAGGGAAACTGAAGTAGGTTTTGCTGAGTGGAAGATTGTTTCGGTGTAATGCTTTCTTACATAAAACACGCCTTTGGGTACTAAAGTTTATTTAGCTTTATTCATTAACCTATTTTTCCATTCACTTTAAAGAAAGGAAATATTACTTCTGCAAATAAGAATTTTTTTGCTACAAGAGCATTTACCAGATCAGTTTACAACAGTGCAAAACCTGCTGTTCACCCAGTAAGCTCTGCTCTGCAGGGTTTTGTAAGGTTGTCTGTGAAGTCATGGTTTCATGGAATCACAGAATCCCAGAATGATTTGGGCTGGAAGAGACCTTAAAGCCCATCCAGTTCCACTCCCTGCCATGGGCAGGGACACCTCCCATTAGCCCAGGTTGCTCCAAGCTCTGTCCAGCCTGGCCTTGGACACTTCCAGAGATCCAGGGGCAGCCAGAGCTTCTCTGGGCACCCTGTGCCAGGGCCTCAGCACCCTCACCGGGAACAATTCCTTCCCAGTATCCCATCTAACCCTGCCCTCTGGCAGTGGGAAGCCATGCTCTGTGTCCTGTCCCTCCATCCCTTGTCCCAAGTCTCCCCCCAGCTCTCCTGGAGCTCCTTTAGGCACTGGAAGGGGCTCCAAGGTTTCCCCAGAGCAATGACATCCAGTGCTTTGAGAAGGGGGAAGCTCCACGCTGCAGCTCCTTGTTGTGACCCTTCCCTCGGTGCCCACAGGGAAGGTGCCACCAAGGTACCCCTGGGCTCTTCCCTGCGGCCTAGAGGGGATTCAAATATTGATACTGAGACACTGAGTTCCTTAAAACTGAGTCGAGCTCTTCGCAGCCGGAGGCTGGAGGAGTCATCTGGTGTCAGCCAGAGAAGAATGTTCCATGACACAGCTCCTGTGGCAACCCTTGGGATGGACAGTGCCCGCACAAATTATGGCTGTGGCTTGCACCAGGGTGGGGAGGCTCCTGGAGCAGGCTCTGCCCACTGTGGTATACCCAAACTCTCAAGGCTCCTTTCTACTCATCTTCACATCCAGAATTAAATCAGGACTGTTTTCCAAAGGCTTGGCACTTTGCCACACTTCCAGCATACCCTTACAATTAAAAAAAAAATAGGAAGAAATTAAGAAATAAAAGGGATGAAATGATATTGAATGAGCTGGTTACTGGTGAGGGAAAAGGACGCAGCGACCACATTAAAACTGTGCCCCATGATCCTTTTCCGTAACTGGCCTCTAGAAACTCAAATTATTTGTAGTTACCAGTGAGAATTGGAAATGCTTGAAGAAATACTGCGAGCTAAACTACTCAGGTCAGAACAAGATCAAGACAATGTACATCTCAGGAGAGACAAATTGGAGAAATTCCTGCTTTATTCAAAATGAAATTAGATGATTGGGAAGGAGACATCACATCATATTGTGTCTTGCCAAGACATATGACTCTAAGCAAAGGCAAATCATCTGGAAATTGTTCAAATGCTTTTCTGCTTTTTGAGACGGCCAATTATGCAATGGTATAAAAACCTGGCCGGTTCACTGGGCTTAAAATCCAGCCTCCAAGGGAAACTGTGCCCTGGAGATGCTCATCAGGAGATAAAGCCTCGCTGGCTCTGACTCTTCTCCCTAGAATATGCAGTTAGGGAAAACATATAATGATCAAAATTACAGAAAGAGAAAATAATTAAGGAGCTACAAGCCCTGCAGTGGCTGTAAGAGATCAGACCCACAGCCCGGAGAGTTTATATCTGCCAGGAAAAACATCCCATGTCTCTTTTTGGAGCTGAAGCTGTGTCAGGCACCCCTCTTCAGGAACGCCATCTGCTTATCGTTTCCATTTGGATGTCCTGGGGAACCTGAAGCCAGCCAGATACACCTTGTGTCTGCAGGAACAGCGCTTTGCAAAGAGCAGAACTGGGGATCACAGGATCCTTAAGGCCGGAAAAGACGTTGGTGACCATCAAGCCCAACCATGATTCCCAAGAGGATGTGTTCTCACACAAGAGTGTTTGTTACAGGAACTGAAGTGTCCAGATTAGGGACTAACTCATGTCTAGCTGAATTACTGTTTTTACAAGTAAAGTGTGCGAATTTATGGTTCTTATTCTTGTCCTCCACAGAACTCATCCTATATCATGAATTTTGATGGTGTTGCTTTGTGGAGCAGCTGTAAATTTGGTTTAATATCAATGTGACTCTCTTCCACTATTTTTCTGTTTATCCAGAGGCAGTCCTGACTATACTTTGGGATTTATTTCTCATCCTGACCCCCAGTGTAGAGAAGATAAATCATACAAGCCCAACAGAAAACAATCAGCTTGTCTGGTTCAGTGGTTTCCAGCAGCTGTGGAAACTCTGTGCTGGTGCCTCTGTGTGCTGCTTGGAGGGAGTTCATTAAGTAAATGAGGGCTTTGCAGCATTCTGGCGGTGTGTGTTATTTTGGGGTTTCGTTTCAGATGGCATTCTTCCGTGGATTGTTTTGGAGAGAGTTGCCAGCAACCTGGGGCCAGTGGGCTGGAGGCCAGGTTTGGGTGGAAATAGCAGTGTTTATGTCACCAGCTGCCTCTGTCTGGGCAGCTAATTTTGGGCTGGTGCTTCTTTGAGGCATCGGCAGTTCCTGCGTGTGACTGGTTCCAGCCGTCACAAAGGCTGTCACAGCCTTGGGACAGGCCTTCAGTGGTGCCCAGGCCAGCAGCTGGAGGCAGGGCTGGTAGGAATCACCGTTGCCTCCTGTTCCAGGGAGCGTTTCTGTGCCTGCAGCTCCGTAAGGGGTCCAGCTCTTCCCGGGGAAAGAACACCTGACTCTGTGCAGCGCTTGTGTTTCCTCTTGACTCGATTTCCGTGGGAAGGGCCAGCGCTGCCATGCAAATAGCTCCCTGTGGCTCCTCTCACCACAAACACACTCCTCCACCCTCGCTCCTGGACTCCATGAACTGGGATGATCTGGGGTCAGGCCTGTGTGGGGTGGCTGGGAATGGAAGTGTGGATGTGGCAAGAGAGACCTTGTGAACTTCCACTGGCTGAACTCATGAGAAAGGCTGGAGCTCCTGCCCAGATCCATCAAATCTGGATCGTTCCACACAGAATAATTCTGAAGTGTTGCAACTTAGCTCCTGGGGGTTTTAAATGTTTATAGACTTTCCAGAGGGTAGGAAATAGGGGAAATACTTACCTGTAGAACATTTCTGTTATAGTTGAGCAGTAGGAATGCTGGGCCCCTTGCCCAAGGCATCTTGCTCCCTGCTCTGTAGCACTAATGAATGTAAATGAGTAAAGGCAAGACTGTGAGCAATGCTGAGCGGGGAAAAGGCCCTCAGCAAATGCAAAGCACAGCAGGAATCACCAGGTTACCAGGTTACATCCATTTCTGTGTGCTGCATCCACTGGGCATGCAATATTTTCGTATCAGGTGATATGTTACCTACTCCCAAACAAGTCTCTGCAGCCCCATGGAGATTTGCATTGCAATGATTTGGATGCTCTACTTATCCTTGGGCTGGAATATTTTAGTGATCGCCAGTTACCTGGAAGTCCTCCTCAGCAGTGCAAGATCAGTGTGAAATAAAGAACTTATGCAAAGCATCAGAATCTGGACAGTTAAAATGTTCATGGTGGACAGGAGTGAGACAAGCCTGTCTGCAGAACTCCTCAGATCCAGTGGTTTCATACACTGCTGGGTAACACTTATCTAACTAACTTGGAACCACTTCCTATGCAAAAAACCCTACACGACTTCAGGCCTACAGTCACCGAAAATTGTGTTGATTGAGGTAACGTGTTTCATTCCATACCCTAAGGCTGTTTGGATTTCATCCAGGTGACCATTTCAAAACATCACCTTCCCAGGTGTTCTGATTCCAACTTAATTAGGAGAGTGATTTTAATTTTACTCTTTCTCATCTGTTCCTTTTTGCTCTGATGCTTAACCAAAATATTAATAAAGTCTTCACCTCCCATGCATTAAAAACTGGCTTTTCCACCTGATACAGCTCTGTCCTTATCTTAAGGTGAATCTTTTTCTCTCACTTTGAATTTCATATTTGATATAGCCATTTTTAACCTTCTTTTTAAATTACCAGTATGTGGAATCAGTCCTGATTTTGGGATGAAGTGCTCATCCCTGAGCTCTAATCCCTGTTGTGCCTGGGGTCAGGCATTCATGAACAGGAACAGTGCTAGAGAACATGTCTTTAAATACAGTTATCCCTGGCATATCCATATCCATTTCTGGATCTGGAATAGCATATTTGAAGCTTGTGGCAAACAATGTATTCCACATTTGCATAATTTTTGTTTAAAATACAATGTTTTTTCCTGAATATATGCAAAGTGCTTTGTTTTGCCAAGAGCTGATATTATTTTAGTCCAGCCTGGTGAAGGGACTCTGTCCTTTCCATACACTTGTGCTGGATTAGAAGTGTGGCTTCCTAGAGAGGTTTTAGAATCACAGAATCATTCAGGTTGGAAAAGACCTCCAGGATCATCCAGTCCAACCTGTGACTGATCACCAGAGCTAGACCAGAGCACTCAGCCCAATGAGCCCTTGCCACAGCCAGACCAGAGCCCTGAGTGCCACATGCACCCATTCTTTGAACACCTCCAGGGATGGGGACTAGGCCACCCCTTCCAGTTGCTGTCCACCCACAATTTTGAGTTAGTAAACCTGCTGGGTACTGTGGCTAAGGGAAGATGCATATAAAAACCTCTGGGGGGAAAAAAAGGAAAAAAACTTTATTCAAAACTGAAAGGTAATAATTAACATGAAGGTAACCAATGCTAACAGAAATAAATAGTTTGTTTAGTTACTGAATAAAGTGCCACTAGGCAAATGAGATGACAAATTTGAATTGACGTGCATCCTAAAATAATCCATACAAATTTTACAGGAGCGATAGCCACTGCTGTCGTTCTTTGAGGTCACAACTCCTCCTTTTGTCCATATGACGTAAAGTGGGCTGGGAGCTGTGTGAGCCTTGTTTGCCTTCCTGTTACAGGAGCTGTTCAGCTCCCTGAGGTTGTCAGAAACCCCTGAAACCTCCTGAAAAGTTTACAGGGGATTACAGGGAGCTGCAAGCTCTCGAACACCAGGACATCCCTTTGTCACTGGGATCATGTGTTCAGCCCAGAGACTGGATTTAAGGAATAATGGGCATGGCTAGGTGATAATTTTTGGCTTGATGTTGTTCTTTTGTTTGACCAGAGAATAAAGGTGGAAACTTAGCAAGACCAAAAATGATAATCTGTCTTTAGGTTCTCTCTCCCATTGTCTTCCCACTTTGTTATCAAAAAGGAAAGATGTTGGTTTTCAAAATATTTACCAACTGAAAATGCCCAGCAAGTTGCTCTCAGCTGGGTGTGGACACACATATGATTCAGTCCATTTTTAGAATCCCAGAATTCCAGAATGGTTTGGGTTGGAAAGGACCTTAAAGCCCAGCTGGTTCCACCCCCTCCCCCTTCCACTATCTCAGGTTGCTCCAAGCCCCATTCAGCCTGGCCTTGGACACTTCCAGGGATGGGGAGTCCACAACCTTTTCCTGATGTTGGTGAGAGCGTGCAAGCCACGGATAGTGATGTACATTACGTGCCCTGTTCTGTCTCCTCTCCCTGGCTCTGACTTCAGCATTCTCCTGGTCAGGCTTCCAGTATTTATGTTTTATGAACTTTACTAGATAAATATGTATAAGGCATAATAAAGTTTATTTAAACATAGAAAACTGTAAATAAGAAAAAAATCAAAAATAAGTGATATTAAACAGATCAACATTTTGGGGAGAGAACACAAAATTTATCCACACATCTGGTGAAATAGTGACTCTTTTTGGGCTGTCTCCTTGCAACTTTAAAAATGGAAAAGGTGGACCCAAAATAAGGTTGGGCTTATGAAGGATTTTGATTTAATCCTGTCTGGTGAATATCTGTATTGCAAGTGGCACAACCTTTTGCCCATCCTTTAATGCACAGAATTATGGTGAGGAAAAGTGGACTCTGATGTACTCAGCTCTGAAGAGCCACGCATCTCTGTAAGGGTGAAAAAATAGGAGTGAATACAAGTGGGACCCTACTGGGAAAGCTTTAGGAATAGCTGAACCTGGAGAGAGTTGAATGGGAGGTTGTTGGGGGTTTAAGCTGCTGACACAAGCCTCAGAACAAAAATCATTCAGGTGTGTGCACTGTGTTACAGATTTCCTGTGATGCTTCTGCTGCTGTTCCAACACGTGACCCGCCTCTTTCAGAGAAGGTGAGGACCCATCTATGTATTTCCAGACACCAACCACAGATATTTATGTTGTCCCTTAGGCTCAGAGATAAATTGCTTAAGGAAATGTGTATCCTTAAGAGCAAACCCATTGCTTTCTTTGCTATTAATGGCATTATGGATCATATGAATGTTCCCAAATCTTCACCTAATCCCAGTCTCAAAGCTTCTGTATTTGTGACCAAGTTTCTCACTCTTCTGACAGAACATGGGGGCAATACAGGGTTTTATTTAAAAGAAAGCGAAGTATTAGGAAGTAATTATTTGTTCTGCATGTTTCTAGTTTGTCACAAATTTCCATGTTTACTCTTTTATGCAAGGCACTGCGTTATCACTCTAAGCTTTATCCAAGATATCCCTGGAGAAATAAACAAATGAACTAGTTCTTCCAGAGCTGGAAGAGGAAGGGAGACTTTGAGATTAAAATTAGTCTTTTGCCATTAGCTTCATGTGCAGCCTGGTGAGAACTGTTCAGGTTCCTGTGCCAAACCCCCAAGTGTGAGAGCAGAGGAACAGGACTGGTTTGTCACCTCTGCCTTGTCCCCTGGGCAGGGGCACACTTTGGAGTTCTTACCAAAGTCACTATACCCGGGATGCTGGGGCAGTGGGAGCCCGTGTCACAAAGTGCAGATAATCTCGCCAGCAAGATGGATTGAGGGTTGTGACTGCAAACTCTGGTTACCAGGTGTGATCTGTGCTCGTTGGGTTGGCCCTCCTTATGCATTTCAATTAAGAGAAATTTTCAGGTCACTCCATGCATGTGAGGAGGGGTCTGCAAGTGAATTGTCTTTTACCTGTGGAAGTATTGTACTCATGTTTGTTCAGGTACATCCGTGCTCAGCCCCAGCTTATTGGCTTTCCAGACATGAATCCGCGACCCCCTCCTTCCAGGATGACTCTTGCCCATGTGCTCTCAGCTGCTTGGCATATGGTTGGCTGAGTATGACCCAAATTTTCTCAAAGCCAGCCTATTTCCAGCTGAAGTTTTAGGATCCTGGTCCTGTTTATTGATCCCTAACCATCCACCTAATATCTCGCTCCCAGCAAATGTTTTGGCTGTATCTTGTACTTCTTTTAGCAAAAAACACCACACAGTGGCATTTGTGTCTTAGGTTTGTGCTGTCACTATCCAAAAGATCAAATTTCCCAGTCCTTCCAGCCAGCAGAGACACAGGATTGGCTGAGCAGGATCACAGCTGTGAGTTGTCAAGATAAATCAGCAGATAAATCATCTGAGAAGAAAAGAAAATTAGAGCTGCTCATCCAGTCAAGTTGTCTTTTCACAGAGGGAAGAGCTGCACAGGTCCTGTGAAAATACCTAAGAATTGCAGCTTTTGGTGAACATTAGCAAGGTGAAGTTAAATCTGGAATCAACAAGGATGCAGGGACATCTCTGCTGTACAGAAGAGCACCTGGCTATCAAAGAGTGATGAGCATCTTGATGGAAAGCATTATTCCTAATCTTCCAGCTTTCTTGGCAGCAATTTTTACCTTAAGGGTGGGGAGGCCCTGGCACAGGGTGCCCAGAGAAGCTGTGGCTTCCCCTGGATGCCTGGGAGCGTCCAAGGCCAGGTTGGACGGGGTTTGGAGCAACCTGGGCTAGTGGAAGGTGTCCCTGCCCATGGCAGGGAGTGGCACTGGATGGGCTTTAAGGTGCCTCCCAACCTAAACCATGCTGGGATTGTGTGAATTTGTTAAACCTGAGCATGTCCAGTTGTACAGGGGAAACCTCAGCTGGTGAGTATTTCTCCTTTGGTATCTTTTGCCTTTCTTGGTTGGCAGTAATGGATATTATTCACTGTGATGCAGGTTGTGTTTGCCTTGCTTTTTGTGCCTGTTCATGGCTCATGCCATCCTGGACAGATACATTTACATAGATACAGAGTATGTGGGGGTATATTTCCATATGTGGCACATCCAGCCACATAAACTTGTGTTTACAGGGTTTTCTGACAACCCACTGTGAGCATTTTATTTGGTGTGTTTGAAGCTCTAGACTTAATTCCAATCTGGCTAAGAAATCTATAGGATGTGCTTTTGGAGAGGTCTGGCTGTAGATAAAATTTTAGATAATATGTAGATAAAATCTTATCCACTGTAGGAACTTGCAGTCAACTTGATTTAGATGTAGATTATTTCAAGCCCCTAACCCAAATGGATGACATGGATGCAGAGGCTTTGTGTGGTGCTGATGGGTTCAGAATTTCACTATGCTCTGTGCACCCCATTTGCACCAGGGGCCTGTTGCACTCAAAGAAGGTGAAATTAACCATGGCAGATGGAATTCCTGGTCTTCCTTCTCACCCTTTGCTCCTGCATTCCCATCCAATCACTTCAGTCTGTGGATGGGGAAAAGGCACGGATATTTCTATAATTTGGGAAGGGAGTTGAAGACTATTTGTGTGCCAGGCACAATCCAAGGCTTGCATAACTGCAGTAAAAACACTGAGTTGTTCTGGCACTGTCAGAGCTGCCACGGAGGAGGAGCGGAGTCCTTTGCTAGAACAAACAGTTCCCAAGTCAGCCTCAGTGCAGGGATCTCCTCCTTAGGATCCTTTCTGTCCTGTGGAGCTTTTACCACTGTGCTGAGTTTAAACTGGAAATAGTTTCCATCAGGGAAAGAGCAGTTAGTTTTTTCTACCTAATCTTTCCTTGCTAATGGCTCTCTGTGTCTGCTGGACTACTTGGGATTTTCTGAGCTCTATTAACCTGGATTTATGACCTGAGCTCAGTTAGAACTGCAAGCACTGGGACCTTCAAGAATGTTAGAATTACTGTTCAGTTCCTAGAAACAATAAAGCATCTGGATGTTTTACACTGAGGAATAAATATTTCAGAAAGAAAAGGCCTGGATCCAAGATGTGTTTTTAAGACTTCAAAAGTGAATCAAACTTTCAAAACTTCAGGTGTTTTTTTGTTCAAGCTTGGGCTAAAACCAACTCTTTATACCCAGGAATAGTAATAGTAACCCTTCAAAATTCCAACATCCCTTCCTAGCAGAGTTTTACAAAACTACTGGCTGAAGGGATGACAGCTTAGTATGAAACAGAGTTTGAGTGAAGCATTGTCAAAAGGGAGAAAAATAGCAATTCTGCCATCTCAAGTGCACAACTCCTTGAAATTTCCAGCAGGCTGATAATGGGTTAATCAGTAAATCAGTAAAAGCAGTAAATCAAAGATGTTCAATAATTACAGTTTCCTTACAGAAGTAACTTCCCACTTATTAGGAAGTGAACCCAGTAATATTTTGAGGTTGGTCCCATCCCGTACCAGAGTGGGATGTAATGGTTTTTAGTGCAATTCCACCTAGATCCTGTCATTCCCTACTGAGCAGAGAAGAGCTGGAAGAAGTTCAGACGCAGAAATAAACCAGGTAAGTGCCTGGAAGGCTGGAGTTCTGAGAGGGTAATAAAGTAGGTAAATATACAGCATAACTTGGCTCCATGACAGTTCACCTTCTATGGACATACTGGATGGGGAAAGAAGAGTTTCAGGTGTCTTTAAAAATAGCAGGCAAAGTAATGGAGGAAATATTCATCTGAATACAGGGGAGGGAAGCCTTAGAAAATAATGTCTTGCAGATCAGCCCATACTCTCTCTGGGAAGCGATGGAAACATCGGAGGGTGCTGAGCAGCACACGAGGATTGGGGAGGGGGTTGCCTGGTAGCAAGAAGCAAAGGAGGCACAAACTGCTTTGTGAGAGGCAGGAGAGTGGGGAAAAAACCCTGTCCTACTCTCTCTTCCTCCCAGGAATGCTGGGCCAGTCCCCCCAGTGCTGTGCTGGGAGTGGCTGCTGGAGGACAGCATCCTGCCGAGCAGCCAGGGCTGTTCCGTGTGCCAGAGCCTCTTCAAGCACAGCTGCTCTGAGGGTTTTATCTCAGTGCCTGAGAATCCCTCCAGCCCTGCCTGGAACACACATTCCATCCCAATGACAGTGGGATTTTAGGTAGCAGGACACACTTTAACTGCATTTTCTCACGTGGTTGGTAGCAGAGAGCTGTGATATGAAAGCCTGAGTTCAGGGCTGGCCTGGGAGCAGAGGGGGACATGTCCATCCAGAGTAGCCAGAGCAAGGAATGCCCATTACCTACAGTGACACCAACTAACTGCAGAGTCAGTCCCTGACAGGAGCCAGGCTGGGAGAGCTGGGGGTGTTCACCTGGAGAAGAGAAGCCCCCAAAGGAGCTCCAGGAGAGCTAGGGAAGGACTTGGGACAAGGGATGGAGGGACAGGACACAGGGAATGGCTTCCCACTGCCAGAGGGCAGGGTTAGATGGGATAATGGGAAGAAATCCTTCCCTGTGAGGGTGGGGAGGCCCTGGCACAGGGTGTTCAGAGAAGCTGTGGCTGCCCCTGGATCCCTGGGAGTGTCCAAGGCCAGGTTGGACGGGGCGTGGAGCAACCTGGGATAGTGGAAGGGGTCTCTGCCCATGGCAGGGGGGGGAACAGGATGAAGGTTTAGATCCCTTCCAACCCAAACCATTCCATGATTCTGTATATTCCATAAATGATAACATTCCGTGTCTATTCTTTACTGATGGGTGATATGGCTAAAGGGACAACAGAAATCAGAAGCCTTGAGAACCAAACTGGAAAGGTGGAGAATGGGTAGAAAAGGCTTCTGGCAGAAGGACTTGTTTGGTGACCTTTACCCCTCAGTAGTGTTACAATAAATCCTAAGGAAGGAGTAGGAAATTGGATGTTTGTAGCAAGTAATGGCCTGGAAGAGCAGCCTGCAGCCTTAGGCAAAGCTGAAAACCAAAGACGTAGCAAATTAATCATTAAGCACAGTAATGGTTTGTTTTCAACAGTTTATTATAAGAAATGCAGTTTTTTATTGTCAAGTACTCAGGCTTTAGGCTTTTCTCCTGGTTAGGCTTAGGAGGGTTTACACATAGAGAATGCAGAAAGGATTTTGTCTTGGAAAAATGAATGTGTGAACATGAGAATTAACTCCCCTGATGGAAATGATCCCATAGGATTCAGAACAAATAGAGAATGTGGCCATTTGTGACCCATTTCAGACCAGCCTTTAAGCATACAATTAAAATTAAGCACATGTTTATATTTCTTTGACGTCAGTGGGACTTCAACAGGGCTGAAGTGATGTCCTGACTAGAGAAGCTTCCATCACCTCATAGTTCTGCTGATTTAAACCTGGACTGAGACAGAAGTCTGTAAAGCCTCCATGCATTTTTGTGTTGTGTTCAAGCCCACTGGCAAATGTGTGCACTATAGAATAAAAATGTAGTGCCAAGTTGTATTCAGAACCAGAACTGGCTGCAGGATTGATGGCAAGATTTTATACAGCTTTGGCACAATTTGTCTCCACAGGAAGCTTTGTTTGGGGGTCTACAGGGAGAGGTCTCATTAGGGAAAAGGCAGCAGGGAATATTTTTACATTCATCGAATGAGATGCCATCCTCCCACATGGAAAGGGAAGAGGTGGCCAGCAAGGAAACAAGAGTTTGTTCTGATAAGCACAGTGCTAGAATAAGCTCTGTGCGCTTGGCATCACATGAGAGGGGATGCTGATGTAAACTGTGCTGAGTGTGCTGTCAGGGCTGGTTTGCTGTGGCTGCTTGCTGAGCTCTGGGTATTGACAACGCTTGGTGAACGCTGGTGATGGTTTATGTTACTTCTGTGTTTAAAAAAACAGGTAAGCAGAGCAAAAGGAGGAAGGTCGGGGTCTGCAGGCCCAGGAGTGGAGGGCGCAGCTGCAGGTGAGGGCCCTGCTCTGCACTCAGTGATATTTCACCAGGGCAGCTGGGCGGAATTCCCCCAAACAAAAGGTGGAACAAAGAAAAGAGAAATTCTGCAAACATCTCAAGCACAAGAGCTGTTTTGTTCTCCTTATTTTCTGCATCCTGACTATTTCTAACAATTTGCATACTTGAGTTCCTTGATAGCATGATGATTCCTCACCAGGGTCTTTATGAAATTACCAATACTATCTGTGTGCTGTTTTTCTCATGTGTTTCATTCACTTGCCTGCTCCTGCAAGTGCCACAGGACTGTGTCCTTCTGCCACAGGACCGTGTCCTTATGCCACTAGCAGGCTGGTTTGTCATACTGAAACATTCCAGTGTCACATAATGACAAAAATATAGTTTATGCTTCAATCTGTGGGTATTTTTGCTTCAGCTGTTTTACCTGGCACCTCCACAGGAGTAAGCCCTGTTGGACTCATGGTAAATAGAGAGTTATGTCCCTTCATAGGATTTATTTTGGGAATATCCAGGAATGTAAAGAAGCATAATCATTGAGGACTAAGCTGTTGCACCCATTTAGTCATTAATAAAAAGGATTGTGCTCCATCGAATAGTAACATCCTCTACTAATTCCTGTATAAGATTGGCTTTATTTGGCAAATTGCTGTGTGTTCTTTTCCAGTAGATAGTGATACTTGTAAGGGGTGAGTAGATAGGGCATGAATCATTGGGTCAGAGAATATCCGGAGTGGGCCCACAGGGATCTTGGAGTCCAGCTCCTGGCCCTGCACAGACACCCCAACAATCCCACACTGTGTATCTCTGGAAGCGGTGTCCAAACACTCCTGGAGCTCTGGCAGCCTCGGGGCCGTGCCCATTCCCTGGGGAGCCTGGGCAGTGCCCAGCACCCTCTGGGGGAAGAACCTTTCCCTGATCTCCAGCCTGACCCTCCTGTTCTGGTGTTCTGCACTCTGATCTTTGGTTCTCCCCCAAGGCAGTGCGTGAGACAGACCTGGAGTTTAAAGGCAGGGTTGTGGAGAGAGGCCCTCCCAGAAGAGACACTGCTTGTGGGGAAGAAGCCCCCTTATTCACGGAATCGTAGGGATCTCCTCAATTTTCTTATGTGACAAAAAACTACCTTATCCTGGGAGGGTCCGGGTCATTAGTGTGAGAGGTAACGAGTAAAAATCCCAAGGCACAACCCATGTTTAGGAATCATCCACCACAGAGATGTTAATTCCTTAGGAATTTAGCTGCCTTAGACCCCCCCAGACCTCTCTGTGCCAGCGTAGAGCATGGAGCTGCAGAGCAGGGATAACAGGGCTAGAGGCCTTTTCTTGCATCACACAGCCTTGAGCAGCAGCACCAGGGATGCCAGGCTGTGGCCAGCAGACCCCAAAGTTTAAGAGAATGAGGGAAGATAGAGGAAAATTACCCAGAGTGCTTCTGTAACTCAACATTGTGCAAAAAGACTAATTGAGATTGTCAGGTCCTGAGACATGAAATGCACTTTTTTTCTTGCTGTATTGGAATGCCCAGGTTTGTCTGTAGAGTTGTAAAAAAAATCCTTCTGCATGCACCATGTATCTCTCAGCTCTTCTGTGTTGATCTCTCTGTGATGGTGGCTTTGGATAGTTCCAGGTTTTACTTCTGTTTCTTAACTTCTACTTGCAAAATGATCTGTCAGCTTGTTATTCTGAGGAGAGTGATGGCTTGCTGCCGGGCAGAGTGGTGTGGGTGATGTTTGCTCCATCCTAATGTTTTCCAGCTATTTCTGCGAGCAGATGTCTTTAATCACAAGGATCCTCCACTTCAGAAATAAATAATGGAAATATTCATCACTTTGTAGAATTGACTGCCAATGATCAGTCTGATAAGGAACAGCAACTCACGAATTCAGCTGTCAGTGAGAAATCTTTAGGTTTGCTCTTACTCCAGAGTGCCTTTGGCCATTTATAAGATAAAGGAAAGATTTCATAGTTTCTCAGGGAGAGATGTGCAAGTCTGTGCAATCCCCAAGAAACAGCTGGCTCCTGATTTCCTTGTTTTTATTTGTATATTAAGGCAAACATGTTGAACTTCCAGCTGATCTATTCCTTAGCATCAAACAAAAACCCAGCCAGAAAAAAATACAATTTCCTCCTTCTGCAGATGTAAAAAATTGTTCGCTTCTCTGTGTATTCTGCAAGTTTGGACTCAATTCTTCCTGAAACAGCAGGTTGGGAGATTGTTCCATATAAGACTTATTTTTGATTTTTTAATGCTTGGTACCAGACTGAATCAGTACATTGAGGTTCTGCTGCTCTAGAAGTATTTTGAAAATTCAAATTCAGCCTCAGCACACAAAAATATCTTTGTTTCCTGTGATGGAAAAGGGCTGAGGGTCTGTAACTCTTACTGGTTAAAAAATTGTCCTACTTGAGTTTAACTTGTTTTACAGAGTATTTCTTTGTGGTTAGGGAATGGTTTTATGTGCTTTGCCTTTGTCATAACAGTATCATAGATTTAGGGCATTAGGGAATAAGGTTTCCTGATAGTCAAAAACTTTGATGGTATCTAGGAACTTTCCTGAATATTAGGACATATTTAAAATAAACCCAGCTCTCTGCCTGGTGCAGTGTCTCATATCAGTCTTTGATGTGGGGTTTTCACATCTAATTTAGTTCATGGATGTGAGACAAACAAAGTAGAATGAGAATTCAGGAGAATGAGGACAAAATAACCCGAAGAGTTGAAGGCAGAGTTTGCCAGCAGAAGATGCAAAACTCAGCAAACAGAGCTTCTCGTTGGTCTGTCACACCTGGAGTTTTGCACTGCTCCTGGGTTTCCATTATAATTTCTGATGTGGAACCGAGTCTCTCGTGGTCACAGCAGAGCTCAGATTGATTTTAGTCAACAGAGAAGCCGAAGAGTAATGGCTGCATGGAAAGAAAAGGAAGGCATTAGAAAGAAATGGCCTCATTTGGGAGAGGAAATGTGCAAGTTACCCTTTAAGTGGAGTGTTGTCTTTGAAGAGCCTGTGTGAACCATAAAACCAGTGACCCATGATGTTAATAACACAGTGTGAAGTGAATGTTGATGGTGCCATTACTCTCAAAAGGGCAAACAAGGTTGTCCAAACAACACCTTCAGCTATTTAATGGAAATATATCTCCTCAAAAGTGTATCTCCAATATAATCTCTGGGTTCCTTGTGATACTTGGGGGAGTTCTTTGCACTTCTTAGGAGTGGGGTTGACTTAGTTTCTTTTGATTTCTGTATTGATCACAAGGTCTTCATTTGTTACTGGTATTTAGTTTGAAGTTCAAAATGAATTCTATTTCTTGTAGCTTTTTGTTTGCACTGACTTTTTCTCTAATAATGAGACTTCTGGACCCGTGAGTCCTCGCTTCTTCTCAGGGAACATTAAGTTATTCTATAAATATGTGATAGCCAGATGATTTTTTCAAGGGGAAATCATGCCCACTGCTGGGCACCGTTGTCAACAAGGTACTGGGCAAGAAAGCAGGTGGGAAATGACAGTGAGAACAACAGATCTTCAGAATAATGAGCTCCATGCCATTCATGTTCTTAAAATGTTCAGGGTTTTTTGTCTGTTGCCTCTTAGCGACTGGTTTTTGTTTAGACTGAGGCAACTTTATTTACATCCATAATGTAAGTGGTACTCTTGGATATAATTTCATAAAATATTTGATCCTGTACTCATCTCATATAAAATGTCCTAGTATAAATAAGATCAGTCTCGGTATAAAATTACTCTAATTTGTTGAAAAGTCACAAGTCAAAGTCACATGAAAAGTCAGTTTCCTGTCAAGGAAATCTGGGAATATCAAGCCCTGGGCAACCCGGTCTGACCCCAGAGCTGCCTCTGCTTTGAGCTGGAGGTTGGATAGGAGCCTCCTGAGGTGCCTTCCAGCCAGTTCTCCTGTGATCCTATCGTTTTACGAGGCCAGACACCATAGATACAATAGCAGCAATTACAGGGACTGACTTCTCCCTTAATATGAAGGTTTCCCCCGACGTGCTGCACTTCAAGCACTCAGGGGCTATTTCAGGATTGTGTCTGAAACCTGCTGTTATTTTGACCCTTTGTTTGTTTCCATAAGTGCCATGGGTGACTTGCCCACAGCGCCAGAAAAGCACCACGTAGGTGGAAGCAGGGAGAGAAAGAAGGGAAGGAATATCAAGGAATCAAACACCTGATTGAGAACTCCCTTCAGAATTCCCTTCTGGTGCAAGTTTTTCTCATTCACAGTGGAAAGTCTTTCAGAATTATTACTTCTTTTTTATGTCATAGGGGAAATGTTTCCATGTGGGAGTGGGGAAGTAAGGGCAGAAGCAAACTGGCTTAGAGGAAATGACATTTTTCTGCAGCCCTGATATAGCTGATAAATGGTCTTAGAGGAGTAAAGTGGAAATACGGAGTGCATTTACTCTGCCAGATGGCAATGATAGGAGGCACCAGCCTGAAAATCCTGCTTTAGGCAGGGCCCCAGCTAAACCATGTCAAGATATGCAATGGACAAGCAAATGGCTATTTTTCACTAGGAGAAATCTTAATAGCAAGTTACAGTCCCCCCCCTCACCTCATGGTGCTATAGATAAGGATTTTCACCAGAGGAGGAGAGAGATTTTATCTTGACAAGAGCAAATGTCAGCCTTCATGGAACACCATCAAAGAGGGATTTTTCTCTGATACATGGTGAAGTGTCTGGAAGAAAACAGTGAGTTTGTGTGAAGCAGCTGACAAAATACCCCTCTTTGTTTACTTAATTGCGTGTTTGTCCTGATATTCCCACTCTCCCTTTTCCATGGTTTGCCTGAAGCTGTGCCCTCGAGGGCACACTAAGAGGCCCCCTGTAATTTGGCATGGCTTCCCTTACAGTTCTGCTTCAGAAGAGAGCTCTGTGTGCTCAGTGCCTCTCAAGGCCCTCTTCCACACCCTGTCATTGCCTCGCCGCAGTCCAGGGCTCGTTTCCACTGCGGAGCAGCCGCGGGAAGGGAGGGAAACCGAGGAGGCAGCGCAAGGTCTGGGGGCTCCGGCAGCTCCGGACACACACAGAGCACATGGGGTCAGGGACGCTGCAGCAGGCAGCTCTCAGTGGGCTGAAATAGCCTGAAATTAGAAAAACAAACTTCACATAAAGGACAATGGAAAGAGGTTTCTTAACCCATTCCAAGGTTAGTTGGTGAGGTATGCCACAACACAGGGCCTGCAGTGCGTGGGGAAGAATGAGGGATGGGGGAAAGCAGCTGCTAAACTTCCTTTGTCAAGGGAAAAAAAAATAAATCATGAAACCCTACCCATAATTTTCTTAAAGAAACAAGATTAAGATGAAGAATAATTATACAAAATAACAAGAACAGTCATAATGTGTAAAAAAAGCTTTTTATTTCTCCTTGCGTCAACAAGAAGGGAAGAGGAATTTTTGACTTTTAGTTACTCAGCTCCTTATCAGGAGTCTGAGTTGTTTCCTTGACCAGGGAGAAATCAGAGTTTTGATAATCAGAACTAACTCTGGGAGTTCTAATGGAAATACTGGAGTTCCCCTGTTTGCTGGGGGTTGTGTTTATTCCAGCATTTGCTATCTGTAAAACCACAAAAATTATAACCAGAGCCATCCCCTGGGAATCGCACTTTGGAGAGATTTAAAATGCCGAGAAGGAGAGTCAGAGATAAACCCTGGGTTTGCAGATGCCCCCTGCTTGGCAGAGTTCAGGGGCAGCTGATCAGGCCTGTGAGCAGCACGTGGCTCCACACAAGTTTGTGGCTGGAGCAGGGCTGTGCCAGGGAAAAGGTGGAGCAGGAGGAGCCCCAGGAATGTGGCTCACACCTGCCCTGGGCACTTAGGGTCACCCCTGAGCTCTGGGAACTCTGCTCCTCTTGTGCTCAGCAGGGCATCTCTTGGACACTTCAAATAAGTACACTTGGGGGATTTAGAGCTCAGACAAGGGGTCAGATCCTCAGCCTTGCCGGTCCATCCCCGATCAAAGAGGAAAGGGTAACTAACTCAATGAGAATAATTTTATTCATGCTTTTGTCATCTCTACATGTCTCCAGACCAATTCTGAGCTCTTCTGACACATTTCAGAGTCCTTTCCTACCCAGAGACGAGGTGGTCTTCAGACAGTGGTTGGCGTGAAAGACAAAAGGACCCAAATAATGGCACCATCGTGGGTTTGCTGCATTTTTCTGGTTAATGTTCCCTCAAATGGGCACAATGAGGACATGGATGAGGAGGCTGCCACATCAAACAGGCGCTTTCTGAGCTGGCAGTCCTAGGCTGGCTTTCTAAACATAAACTCGCCCTTCTTTGTGACAGCCCTTACAGGGCAGCACTACCCTGCTTTTTTCCCTCACAAATGAGACAGACCGCTAGGTCATCAGTAGCGGCCAGAGTGGCTCAGCCCCTCAGTGCATCACAGCAGGGGACCAGTAAGATGATGGAGGAAATGAGGTTTCTGGCTTGCTTTGTGCCGAGGAGTGGCTTGCTGTCCTCTAATTGTGGCTACTGCTTTGCCAGACACTGAGGAACTTGGTTAATACAATGTGTATGCCACCTACGTGCCCCTCACTTGTGGAACAGTATCCTTTGGTTTGCTACACTTTGAGGAGGTCTCGGTTGAGTCATTTAAGCCTTTTCTTCCCCCCTTTATCTTTGCTTTTTTATGACCACATTTTTCAAAGAAGTGAGTTCCAATTTAGGCACTGAGTCTGTGCAAAGCCCCAGTGTAAAAATGGGTCTTTGGAAAGAGCTTGACGTCAATGTTGAAGTGAAACTCAGTCTCATCTTTTGGTGTGTCTGGAGAAGAACTGGCATCTTTTGAGAGGTGTCACGTTGAGAGTGGGGGTTATGGGCAAGCAGCAGCTGAGGTTTGAGCCTGTCAGATTCTCCGACTGACTCACTGTGAAGTCTAAAAGCCCAGGTGGGAAATACCTTTCTGGGTGTTAATCTAAGGATCATAGAATCATGCAATAGTTTGGGTTGGAAGAGACCCTTAAAGTTCATCCAGTTCTACCCCCTGCCATGGCCAGGGACACCTTCCACTAGCCCAGGGTGCTCCAAGCCCCATCCAACCTGGCCTTGGACACTTGCAGGGATCCAGGGGCAGCCACAGCTGCTCTGGGCACCCTGTGCCAGGGCCTCACCCCCCCCACAGGGAACAATTCCTTCTTAATCTAAACCTGCCCTCCTTTAGCTTAAGGCCATTTCCCCTCGAGCAGGAAACAAAGCAGCAAGTAATACAATACAATTTAGACATATATTTCAGTGTATTTCAAAACACCTCAATTTTAAGTCCATTAAAGGAAAACAGAAAAAATGTGAATGAATGGAAGGGAAATTTATGGTCTTTAACACAAAAGGCAAAAGTGACAGAATTAATAATGACTCGAAATTCCACTTTTTAGATGGAAGTGTAAACGTGAACCAAAGGGAACTGAGTGATCAAGCAACACCTTGGTGGACCTGGCCGAGGTTCACAAGGCACAGTCGCTGCTGTTTCAACACCTATCCTTTCAACACGAAGAGTCTGTAAGTGAACGTGTTACACGTGCAAATGTTCGCGAGGTACTTGCAGAGAATGAAAGTGTTTTGTGGTCACACCTGCGGAATCAAACACCTTGCGGAAGGCATATTCCCACAGGAACATCCACCACCGCCGCGACAGCGAGGGTTTTTTTAAAGCAAGAGCTATTTTAATGCAAATTCCATTTATTTGATTACTATCTTCTGCCACATCAGTCGCTCGCTCCGGCTCCGGCCGAGCGCTGCCCGCCCGCCCCTCTCCCCACGGCAGCGCCCGGAGGCACGGAGCCG
>VZTD01002533.1:6265-31909 GCA_013397725.1 Rhagologus leucostigma | reverse complement strand
CGGCTGAAGCGGCCGCAGGGCGGGCGAGGAGCGGGGCGGCGCTGGCGGAGCCCCCGCGGGGAGCGGTCCCTGCGCGGACAGCCCCGGCCGCGCCCGCCCCGCTCGCTCCACGGCGAGAGGTACGAGAGGTACGGGGGAGGCAGCGCGGAGGGAGCGGGGTGGCAGCGGGACCGCGGGGTCCCTGCACAGGTCCCGCAGCTCCATCCCCAGCCGGGGCGGGGCAGCGTGCCCGGCCGCTGTCCCCGCGGCTGGCACCGGCACGGGCACCGGCGGTGAAGCAATCGGCCGTGGGAGCTGTGGGGAAGTGCGGCAGGGCGGCTGCAGAGGGAACGTTTCGCAAAATGCCTGCGAGAGCAGCTTTTCTCTTGGGTCTGATGTGAGAGAAATACCTGTAAGAGTTCCTGGTCACAGCCTTTAGCAGGTTTCTGTTCGCTTACGTTGGTGTGATCACGGACCAAAATCACGGTATGGTTTGGGTTGGAAGGGATCTTAAAGCCCATCCAGTCCCACCCACTGCCATGTGCAGGGACACCTTCCACTATCCCAGGTTGCTCCAAGCCCTGTCCAACCTGGCCTGGAACACCCTGGTTTTCATGGGGTTCCCTGTGCCTCTTTGGGACTAGGCTCCCACACTTACAGGTGCAGGGTAATTTGCCCTGTCCGCCCTCTGGCCAGTCCTGCTGCACCAGCGCAGAAGCTGCTGCCTCAGTGGTGGGACCAGTTCCTGTGCCGGTGGTCGTGCTCCCCCCAGCAGCTCAGGCTTTTGCACTGGGGTTTGTCCCCTTCCCTGGGAAGCTGCTGTGAGATGGAGATGCTGGGGCTGCCCAGATCTTGTCCACAGGCACCTTGTGCCTTCCCTTTGAGGAAAATCCCTTCGGCCGCCTGAACTGCTGAGTGTGGAACTTGCCATGTGCATGATAGGATGCAGACTCCCGGTTAAAGCTCCAGCCCCAAGGGAGGAGCAGTGGTGTGGGTAGGACCTTAACTGCAGTGGATGTTCTTGGCAGAAGATGCTGTTCCGCACCTCGGTAGGGTGAGATGCACATGAAACTACTGATGCATGGGATCAGCTGCTTTTTGGTTACCAAGAGTTGTTCAGCCTGCTAAGGATTCCAGACGGAAAGCATGAATCTAAACCTGATGTGCTTAGTTTATTTCCTTTTTGTTAGTGAGACGTTTTCAATATACAGTGTAGAGATAAATGCTCTTCTAGCACTGTTGTCTCTCCAAATCTTTGCGTTGGCCCTGTCCACCTTTCTGCACTCTCTTGTTCCCCTATGGCAGGGATCCATAACGAAAGAGAAATGCAAATATTGATTTATGCTTGAATCACATAAATGAATCTCCTCCTGAATGGCCAGTCAATCTGCACTGGAAGAACACCAATTTGACTCTTGGCACCAAGTGCTGTATATGATTTGTTTTTCTTAAAAAATTAGAAAAAAAAGCCAAAAAAAAAAGGGAAAAAAGGAAAGTTATCCAATGCTGCTGCGTCACTAGGGTTCCATTCTTGATCTCATCTTAACTTGAATATGTTCCGCTGAACATTGTTATCATGAGTGTAATTTTCATGGCACTTTGGATAGGTTACTTTTGCCAGTTGGCCTAAACCAGCTAGAATGAGAAATATTTCAGATTTTGCCATAGTTTTTCCCTTCAGTTTGTGAATTTTCATCCTCCAAAGGGGAAGGATAACGAGCATGGGGCAAGCACTGAGTATTTCCCTCAGAGGTATTCCTGCAAAGCCATTGAGCAAACCTCACTGACACTTTGGATAACCTCAGTTCTTCCTGACAATGCCAAGGGCTGAACCCAGTGTAGTGCAGCAATGACCTTCCAGATGCACACTGCTGCAGGAATAATGGGAATGGCTCTGTTGGAATGTTTGAATTGATGTGCAGCATCCAAGGATGTGGCAATTTCAGTGACTTCCATGAAGGTTGGAACAGGACAGCGCTGGCAGTGGAACTGGAGACTTGGGAACTGTGAATTCAAATCACATGACGTTAATTGAATGGCTTGGGCTGGAAAATACCAGGGGTAGAAGCAAGCAGCATCCACAGAAGGAGGTGTCTCCCCCTTGTACCCAGAAGTTCAAGTATATGAAAACTGACTACAAAATATGAGGAAATACTTAGTTTTCCATGGAAAATTTCTAGCTCAAGAGGTAAAAGCTCAGAGTATGGTATGGCCTGTGGTGAATGTGTGGAGTTGAGAGATTAAATTCCAATTTACTTTTTACTTGACACATAACACTGCTGTGGAGCAGAGTCTCCCTGTCCTTCAGGGCAGTATCCAAGGAAGGGGACTGGCCTCGAGGGAGCAAAACTGAATTCTTAACTAATTGTTTAGTTGACACTGATGGGCAAGTACCTGTCAAAAATATTGGTGCCTTAGAGTGTGGACATGATTTAAGCAATAAAAGCAGGTCCTTCCCTACAGCTCTGGTTCAGCTAGGGATTCAGCTTCCAGTTAGAGCCTGGGGGCTGCTCAGAAGACACACTTATTTTAAAATGAGTATGCAACTGGTCTGGTTTTATTTCATTTGTCTCTTTCTGAACAGAAGCTCCACATAATTTGTGGAAGGATTTCTCTTTGATTTCATGGGCAGGGGCAGCAGGATCTTGCTGTGAGGTGATGAACTCGTCTGTGTTTGCTGTGGCACTGTGATATAACTGTGTCTTTCTCAGTAGTCTGAAAAACAAATCCCAGAACCTGCCTTGGTAATGGAAATTACCTCATCACTGCCCTAGGTTATAATAACGTGATGTAGTAACAGAATACTTTCAAAAGAATTCTTCCTTTTTTAAAAATAAGAAAAAAAGCAGCCCCTCACCACCTTGGTATTCAGACTTTCCTGAGGGTTTTCATTTACTGTTTACCTCAGAGAGATGACCCAAATTTCCTGACTGTACCAGTTTCCAGTAGCCTGTGTGTCAACGTCTGGTGCAGAGTTACTCAGCTCATGAGACAGGGATGGGAGGTGGGCTCTAGGACAGGGGAAAGTGGTCCCCAAAGCAGGACCAAACAAAGCATCGAAAAGCTTCCAATTTAATTCCAAAATTATTTTCCTTTATTTTTTTAAACAGATTATGGGGAAAGTAAAAGGAACTAGTGAACATCTAAACTTTACTCTAGTTTTTAAAACTGAAAAATATTGTGGTGATAACTGCAAGTGAGAATTCATGCACTTTTTTTAGAAATATCAATTAGTTCTCCAGCTTGAACACATTGTGGAGGTATCCAAGGCCGGGTTGGACAGGGCTTGGAGCAACCTGGGCTAGTGGAAGGTGTCCCTGCCCATGGCAGGGGTGGGACTGGATGGGCTTTAAGGTCCCTCTGGGATTCTGTGGTGTTATATAGGATGACACAGTTCCTGTAAAAAATAAGCCCACAGAGTTGGTGAGGGGAAAATATCAGCCATATATTGATAGATGTACAGATTTGATTCATTTTCTCATGGGTTCATTGTGGGCTGTCAGCAGTGGTGCTTCCTCAGCCTGTGCTGGTCCTGTCTCAGCTGACAGCTGTGCTAGGGGACACAGACACTGCAGCTTTTCTCCCAGAACATTTTCCTTTCCCAGAGAGTGGGTTGTGGGGATGACACTTCCATCTCAGTTCAGGCTTTTGCTGGGTGCTGGGAATTCCAAGACTCTCAGCACGTGTAGGGAAGGATGTTTTTAGGATCTGGACTGACAAACAGACTGAGTAGGAGTCAGTGTGGGAGTGTCCCAGACTCTTCAAGTGATCCCTGGAGGAAAAACAGGTGCTTCCATGATAAAATCCATGTGATTCTAAAGAGAGATCCCCCAGAGCACAGGGACGATGTGCTGGGAGTGCCCTTAGCTTTGTGCAAGGGGCAGAGTCCCTGGGGATGGTGTCGGAGCTGGAGTGAGTGGGTCCTGCCTGTGGTCTCTGAGCTGGGCTGCTGTCCAAGCCCTCTCTAATTGTGATGGGTAATCTCCTTCCAGATGAGTGGTAGCACCGGTAACTTGGAGAGAAGGATACAGAGCTGCTTTTTCTCCTGATAACAGCATTACTTCAGCTTAGGATGCTGGAAGTGTATTTTTCAAAGTACAGCTTAGCCTGCAAACAAAAATCTTTGTCTTTCCATCTTTCCAGCTTCCCTAAATATGCAAATTTAGGAAGGAAACAGAAAATACGGGGCCAAAAGCTTCCACATACACAAGTTCTGAACTATTTGAGATGTATCAGTCACATCTGTGGTTTTTTGTGGTACCTGATAGTAAAGCTGTTGAACTGACTCATTTTTGATATTCATCTGGTATTTTCCTTAGAATGATTTCAGCATAAATCAGTAAGACTCTAATTTCTTTTCCTGATAGTATTATCAGTGCTCATATCCTTTGCCAAGATGTGTAGGAATGTCCACTCCTGTAATAAATTATCCTTTTATATTTACTGGGATTATAAAGGCCCTTATTTGTGCACACACAGAGATCTTACAATAAGATCTGTACAAGTGTGTATTTCTTGCAGTAAGTGGCAGTCCCAGGCCCCAAGGGATTGCATTTTATTAAACATGCATGAAGGGCAAGACCGATAAGTGGAATGTTGGAATAGATGGAGCTGATGGAGTAAGAATTAGATGCACATGTCCAGACTGTCTCATCCTGTCTGCTCCATGACCTTGGCAAGACTATTAAATAAAGACTATTAAATCTTTCTATTAAATAGAAAGATTTGGCCTTACAGGTTCGGTGTGAGGTTACTTTTGATTTGGTGGTGCTTTTTTCCCCCCCCTCCCCATTACCATGTCTGCTTCTCAAGGGTAGAGATTATAAATAGGGTTTAATTCCTAAAACTGTGTTTCTCATGCATTTAACTTACTGCACTGTCAAATGGATGCTAAGAATAAATGCCCCCAAGCAGAGGTTTCATTCTGTCCCATCTCAGGGGAAAGCAAACAGCACCTGTGGGTGATTGCACTGAATGGGGAGCAGTTCTGGCTGTTGCTTGCTCGATCACTTTGCATGCTCCATCCCAAAAACTGTGCCTTTGGACCCCAGATGCAAAACTGCAGCTCTATGCGAAGCCAGCAGCTGCTGCCTGATCTGGCAGTCCTGGGAGAAACAGCATAAAACTACATTTTGGGGAGAAGGTGGTTGTAGACCTGTGGAATGTAACTAATTAGAAACTTTCGGGTTGATTCTCTTGTGTTCTGTTTTTCAAAACTGGCCTATAATGGAGAATTTTAAAAGACTTTTGAGGCACATGTGTTCTTTAATTTCATAAATATGGGTGTGTGTGTTTAAGTGAACATTGCAACAGTGGCCATCTCTTGTCCTAGACAATTTCTATAAAATACAGAACCAAATATTCATGTGCTGCTGTTCTGTTTGAATCCTTTTCGTCCTTAATCCATGGAGAGCAGATAATGAGTTTCTAACCATAGCACTGAGTGTAACACCCCTTTATCTCCTGATAAAGGCAGGACTCTGTAATTTTTGCAAACCTGGTGGTTTTGGGACTGTTGTATTGTGAAGAAAAAGTAGTTCTCCCCATGTAACCAAAGCCCTACAGCTGTGACGTAAGGACAGCGCTGGTGAAAAACCTGACACAAATAGGAACAGGAGCTTGTACAGCATCTAAGAGGAGGGTGCTGGGAAGCAGGTCCTGGCTTTCCCTAAATCCGGGGTATTTTTATGGGTTTGTGTTTGTTTCGGTGACGATATTCTCGGACTCCCTGCTTTTCCCAGGCACTGTAAGGTTCCCGTAGGGAGCTGATGTGAAGCCTGTTGTGATGGTAATGAGAACCAGCTCTTTGCTAATGGCAAAGCCTGCCAACATCTTGCGTTTCTCTGGCGTTTTCAGTTTGGAATAGTACATGTCCACACAGGCTTTCTTGAGTGAGTGATTACATTCAGCTGGGACATGCTTCCAAGTGTTATTTTGCTTTTTATACTTAAATTCCTTTTTCCAAGAATCCCAAATTCATTAACTCAGAGTGCTATTCAATGAGCTCTTCAGCTCCTCTGTGGCCTGGAGAACGCAGGTTAAATTTTTATAAGGGTGTTTTTGATATAGAGACAATTAGATTGGATATTAGGAAGAAATCCTTCCCTGTGAGGGTGGGGAGGCCCTGGCACAGGGTGCCCAGAGAAGCTGTGGCTGCCCCTGGATCCCTGCAAGTGTCCAAGGCCAGGTTGGATGGGGCTTGGAGCAACCTGGGCTAGTGGAAGGTGTCCCTGCCCATGGAAAAGGGTGGCACTGGATGAGCTCTAAGGTCACTTCAAATCCATACCTTCTATGATTCTGTGAAATTCAATGGCTTCTTCCGAGGCATTAAATCAAATCTGAATCAAAATCACCATCTGAAAGGAATGGTGTGAGTGGGGGAAGGTTGTTCTCCCCCAGCTGAGAGTGACCTTTACTGGCCACTTAGTGGTTGTTTTCATTTAACTGCTGTTTTGAGTATAAATGGGGTTAAACTCTCCCCCAAGGAGTTTTATTTAAGCTGATGTAGTTCTCTTGTCACAACTTAGTGCTGTGACAGATTGACATTTTCTTTACAAAAAGTCTGTTTGAAAAGTGCTCGAGCACCTGCCCTGTGTAATCTCTGCCCTGTGTAATCTCTGCCCTGTAATGTGTCAGTCATTTCCCTTTCACCAGAGAGCCAACACATCCATGGGTGTTTAATATGCTGAGAGAGAGTTTGAGTTGACAAGAGAGGTAGTAAGCCCTTGGTGTCTTAAGAAATAGTTAAATTAGAAGCTTAGATAGTTTGGTAAGAGAGTAGTCATAGTTCATTTAAGTTTCCTGAACCAATCCTCTGTGCCTGAGAGAGGACCGTGAAAGTCCCCCTTGTGTCCCTGATTTTGCAAAGCTCTTTTAAGAAGGGGATATGTAAATTTGGGGTTTCTTCCTCCCTTTGATTGCTGTCCTTTTACTTTTGAAGTCATTGTTTGTGGCTCCTTAGTGACTGAGAGTGATTGTGTCACACTCCTGAAGGCCATGTTCAAGTTGCTGTGTTTTTATGGGTTTTGTTAGTTCTGTGTTTTTTTTCTGCTTTGTGTAACCACTGATGGAATTAACCTCCTGGTACTGGAAGAATCACATTACAGTAAAGAGAACATTATTTGGTTTTTGCTTATGATAGAGAAAATTTTCCAAGAATTGTATAAAGACGTTATTTTCAGTTTTAATCCATCTCCAAAGCCTTAGTTGGGAATGTTGGGCATCCATTCGTAGTGGCTTCTGTCGTTCCCTTCATCCTCTCAGGGCCTGGCTGTGTGGATAGCAGTTATCTAAAAATGAAGTGGCACCTGATTCAAAGCTTTTTTCCTCAATCAGCAGGGGTGGCACCGGAGCTCGTGCCACAGCTCAGCGTTTTCGCTGTTGGCACTCTGAATCCATCCGAAATGGTGGGGCTGAAAATTGAAGCCCTAGGAAAAGAGCAGGAGCAGGGCCTTGTCGGCTGGGCAGGGCTGGCAGAGCTGCCCAGGGAGCAGAGAGCTTGGGGAAGTTGTGAGAGCCACGGCACAGAAAGAGGAAGCCCAGGAAGGGGCAGTGAGGCCCCGCTCCCAGTGTGGTCTCTGGGCAGGAAGGTGCCACTACTCGCCCACTCCAACAGGACAGGGGGGTGGAGCAGAGCCCAGCCAAGTCTTCTGGAGAAAGTCAAACCCCCTGAGCAAATGCTTTGCCAGTATGAGGTTGCCACCAAACACAAGCTGGCAGCTCAGGAGCTGCTTGCTCCTGAGAGGTTGTGGCTGCCCCATCCCTGGAAATGTCCAGGACCAGTGTGGATGGGGCTTGGAGCAACCTGGGATGGTGAGTGCTGTCCCTGTGGGTGGAATGAGATAGTCTTTAGGCCGTTCCAACCCAAACCAGTCTGGGATTCTGTGTAACAGCTCGGATCCAGGGCTGAAGGTCTGCTTGGCCAGAGGCTTGGCTCTATGGAGCCAGGTGGGCTTTGCTCCAGCTCTGGCTTTGCTCAGCAGCCAAGGGTTGTATACCAGACAAAGACCACTGTTACGGAATTACTTAATCTCTCCTCTGAAAAATATAATATATGCGTTGGACATGTCTATGTTTGTCTTTGTGTCTGTGTGTAAAACATATATTTATGTTACTTACTCAGACTCCAGCTTGTCAATAGCCATAAAATATTTCCATATAAATTTTACTTGCAGCATTTAAAGAGGCTGAAAAATGCCAGCGTCAGAAGTTTGTTCACGACTACTTTTACTAGAAGGTCCAGACAGATTTCCCTGAGTCACTCCAACTTTGTCATGCTTTAAGTGCTATGACCATAGAGACCAAAGGAAGTGCTGCACAATTGTCCCCTTCGCTGCAGACAGTGACCAGAGCTCGCGTTTGGAGTGAGGAGCCCAAAACCAGAAAGCTGAGTCACATTGTGCAGACATGACGGGTGGCAGATGACAAAACACACCTTGTGTGTGCAGCCCTTCCTCCAGCCTGGCAGTGCCAGCAGCCTGGGTGTGCTGCCTGGGGCTACAGACTGTGCCAAAATGCCAGGAAATCCCCAAAATTGATACCAATTGAACTGAAAAAGAATGAAATAGTTATTCAAGGGAAATATTGACCGTACGTTCAGCTAAATTTGTTTTACGTGCGTTACCTGACCAGAAGCCAGCTGTTAATTTTACCAGCTCTTTCCATTTTTAGCTGGCTTTGTTGGTTTTTTGTGTGAAACCACTGCATAACTGTAGTGCAGAAAGACTGTCGGCTGCAGTTGAAGCCTGAGTGCGTCAGGTACCTTTGCATATTGGTTTCTTCCCCCCCAAAACCCACAAATACTTAAATAAAAGCTTATTCTAGTGTTTTCCCTAGAGTTTTTGTTTTTAAACCATTCCTACTTTACAGCAGGGAAGCAAAAGAAGGGGAATGAAGGCGTGGCTAAGTTAAAGATCTGTAAGAACCAAACCCTCATGATTTTAATAAAATCTTTAAGAGGCATTGGCTCAGAAATACTTAGAAGTTGGCTGAGCTCAGTGTTGTCCCCAAGGGACAGGGATGGATTTGGGATGAGATTTTTGGAGGCTGATTCTAGGGCCCTAACGGTTCTTTCCATGGTACCAGTGAGGCCTCCGGAAGGGGGATCCTGAGCTTTTGGTAGGCAGCAGCTCTTGACCACAGCGCAGCAGAGCAAGTGGAAAGTTTTGCCATTCTCCAGGTAAGAAGGAAATGCAGGGGAGGTTTTTTCCTTCCTTTCCCCCCTTCACACGAGCTTTAAAGGAACATAGTCAACGAAAAGCTCTGCCCAGTCAGGTGTTGCAGTTGAGATGTCTATCATTTAATTTTAGGAGTTCTTGCATAAGTGTTTGCATTCCTGGCAAAACTTTGGAAGCTGCCACTGGCAGTGAGTTTTTCCATTTCAGAGAGCCTGGCTCTGGGTATTTGAGGCACCCAGTACTGATAATAAACAAAAAACTGCCTCTCAGTCCAGGGCTACAAAGGAGGCTACTATCACCTAAAGCTGCTTCCTTCCTGCTTGCTTTCTTGGTAGTGCTCATCTAGTCTCTCTCTTCTGTGCTGCTTGCTTGCTTGTTTTCTCAGTAGTAGTGCTCGTCTGGGGTCCTCTCCTCTCTCTTATGAGTTACCTGCCAGAGGGTCAGCTGGTCTCTAGTCTTTAGCAGAAACACCTGGTTCAGCACAGCTGTAACTCATCAAAGTCAAGACTGCCTGCAGCCCACACCTGTTCTCCCACACAGTATCTCAAAATTCAAGTGTGAGCCTTAAGCTGGGCTTCCAAAAGTGAGAATACCTTTAAACAAATAACTGTCAAATATCCCTGGAAGTGTCCAAGGCCAGGTTGGACGGGGCTTGGAGCAGCCTGGGCTAGTGGAAAGTGTCCCTGACCATGGCAAGGGATGGTACTGAATGAGCTTTAAGGTCCCTTCCAACCCACATCATTCCAGGATTATGTGATGAAAAGTTTAATTGTGGAATAACTAGGTTCCAAATTCCTAATGTACAGAAATGTTGGGCATTTTCCCATCTGCTTTTCCTAACTGCACTGTGCTCATAGTAAATTACCTGCAGATCTTGAAATGACACAAATAATAGGTGGACTTGAGTAGTGCATTCTAATTGTTTTAGGTCTGTATCCTAATAATTCTTTTTCATGGAACTTCTGTCAGATTTTTCACGTTCTTTGTTTCTTGGCCTTCTTGCTGGAAAACAAGTGAGCTGGTTCCCACATAAGCCTGACCCACGCAGTGGGGATTACTGGTCAGCTGCCTGAGGTTTTTTGACCAATTTTGAGACTCTGTCATCTAAACTCTCTGCCTTGTGGCTTTGATTTCTGTAGAAAAGGATAGTGATTGTTGCCATTTTTAAAGAGTATTCTTGGCATCTCTCAGCTGAGCTTGTTTTTTAACCTCTCAAGGCTGTTTTTTATTTCCAGTGTGATTTCAGTTGAAGTAAAATATGACGGAGGACAGTTATTTAAAGGTATTAACTCAAGGAGCTCTTTCATTCCTGGAATAAATGAACTTCTTACTTTGAATTTACTCAGTTCCACTTTGAAATCCTTCTGTGAGTTTGCCATACGGTGAAATTCACATATGGCGACATGGGTTTTTCTCATAACCTCACAGGCTGTTGCAGCAAGTGGTTCTTGTTAAGTGTCCTTTGCGTAAGCAGGATAATTGTAACGTAAACCATTGTGCCCTGAATCAGTTGACTCTTCCTCAGACCTGCACATGGTGTCCGTGGGGAAACTACAGCGCTTGGCTGGGTTTTCTGCCCAGGGAACTTCCATGGCCAGCATGACACAGGTGTGGGTATTCAGGCCGTGATGCTTCCAGCCTCTTGAATATTCCCGTTGGGGAGGCCATTCTTTGCAGAATGTAAGATAGGGAGGATGTTTTTATCTCTTGGGTTGAATCCAGCCTAATTCAAGTTTATTAAAGTACCATGTCTGATGCCCCTGACTCACCAAGCCTTGCCTCCTGTAACATGGAGTGTATCAGTGGCCTGTTAATTTTACCACTTCTATCTTCCTCACTTTTGGCCTCTAAAGTAGCCTTCAGCGGTAGAAAAGGTGATACTTTAAACTGGTGGTGATTGTTGGGACTTTTCCAGATTTTCAGCCCTGCTAGAGTGTTTACAGCCCTCCTTCCACTGTTTCTGTGTCACCTATACTTTCAGTAATTGCTTATAGGCCAACAGGTCATCTTTAAAAAAAGATTGATTATCTTTTATCTACTACCTCCCCTATAGCAGGAAGTCAAATGTGGTTTCCAGATCTTAAAATCTCCTTTCTAGCTATGCTGTGTCAACTTCCTTGACGAGCTTCACCCCACAGTGTCCTCCAAAAATGTGGCACAGAGGTTGAGCTTTTTGCCCTTCTGCTCAGAATCCTTCCTCCCACCCATGCTTCCTCAGCAAGGCGTGGGGAGGGCAGTCACGGAACTACAGAATCATTGGGGTTGGGAAAGGCCTGTGCCTGATCCCCACCTTGTCAAGCAGACCGGAGCACTTCCTTGGACACCTCCAGGGATGGGGACTCCACTGTGGGCAGCCCTTTCCGATATCTGACAACCTTTTCTGTGAAGAAATTCTTCCTGATGTCCAACCTCACAGCTTGAGGCTGTTCCCTCTCCTCCTGTCCCTGTTTCCTGGGAGCAGAGCCCGACCCCCCCGGCTGCCCCCTCCTGTCAGGGAGTTGTGCAGAGCCACAAGGTCCCCCCTGAGCCTCCTTTTCTCCAGGCTGAGCCCCTTTCCCAGCCCCCTCAGCCTCTCCTGGTGCTCCAGACCCTTCCCCAGCCCCGTTCCCTTCCCTGGACATGCTCCAGCCCCTCAAGGTCTCTCTGGCCATGAGGGCCCCGAACTGGACACAGCACTCGAGGGGCCTCAGCAGTGCCAGCAGAGGGGACAGTCACTGCCCTGGGCCTGTGGCCACAGCATGGCTGGGACAGCCCTGGTGCCACTGGCCTCTGATCCACCTGGGCACACCTGGGCTCATTTTTAGGTTCTGTCCCCAGTACCCTCAGGGCCTCTTCCAGCTTTCCAGCCACTCTTCCCCTCAGCCTGGAGCTGCAGGGGGCTGGGGTGACCCAAGGGCAGGGTCCACTTGTCCTTGTTGACCCTCATCCCGTTGGCCTTGGCCCACGGGTCCACTTGGCACATCAGCAGAGCATCTACTTTTCCATTTGTGGTGGAAGTGGAGTGATGGGTGCTCTACATGGAGTCAGAGGTAATGTCCTTGTGTGGGAAGCCCTAAATTAAGAAATAACGTTACAGTGATTTTCCAGGATGCTAGGCAAAGCCATGTAGAAACGGAGTATTTGTTATTTCTGTTATACAATCACAGGATCAATCTAACCAAATAAAATGCTGTAATCTGATTTGATAGAAATGGAGAGTGACATTCATACAAAAAACCTGAGTCATTACTTAGCTTATTCTCTACCGTTTACTCTTCTCCTAATAGATTGAAAGTTAATGACTCTGCTGGTGAGTCACACTTATTAAAATTGTTCATGTCTTTGATTTTTGAAGAAGAATTGGACAGCTTGATATAAACAACCTCCCTCTAATGATTTTTCTTACACTCATGAGGATGTATTCTGGTGATGATCTTTATATTGTGTTGTGTTTACTCATTTTCCGAGCTTTTCCACTCGGTGAGACTAACTCTGGAGTAAGCTTGTGCTCAGCATGGGAAAAATCTCATTATTCTTCTTATCTTTTGACATATCCTGTACAATTGAATTATCGGTAGGAATTTACTGAGAATGAAAATGTTCCAGTAATAATCTCTGTCTGTGTGTGTGTGTGTGTAGCTTCTGTTTGTGAGCTGCTCTGTTAATAGTCGGTCTTCCAAGACAATAACCCCTTCTCCACTTCAGTCTGTCACCTCAAGTGAGAATGAGCTGAGATCACAGAAGACTCTTGACTCAAGGAGTGATCCAGCTGTCCACTGATAGCTTGGTACTGATGGTGTCTGAAACTCTGCCTAGCAGTGAAACACTCTTGTCCTGACAGAACTAGAGTTCATTTTGGGTGAAAGTGAGATTTAGGCATTTAGGGAAAGACTGGCTCTCCATGGCCAGGCTGAGATTTATGGCACTTGGAAAGGCTGTCTCTTCATGACAGGGCCCGGCTAAAGTGTGGTTTGTTTGCTGTGTAATTTGTAAACTTGGCCATTGGCCAATAAAACAATGAGAATCAGAGGGTCATGGAATGATTTGGGTTGGAAGGGACCTCAAAGCCCATCCAGTCCCAACTCCAGCCGTGGGCAGGGACACCTTTCCACTAGCCCAGGTTGCTCCAAGCCCCACCCAACCTGGCCTTGGACACTTCCAGGGATCCCGGGGCAGCCACAGCTTCTCTGGGCACCCTGTGCACAGGGAAGAATTTCTTCTGTATGTCGAACCTAAATTTCCCCTTAGTCAGTTTGAAGCCATTCCTCCTTGTCCTGTCACTACAATTCCTGATACAGGGTCCCCTCTGGCTGCCTTGTAGGCCCCTTCACATCCTGAAAGGCTGCTGGGAGGTCTCCACACAACCCTCTGTTCTCCAATTAACTCAATTTCTTCTTTGATTACCTATAATAAGTTAAACAGTCTGGCCATCTTAGTTAATGTTGGCAGTGCTGTCTGTGAGGTGCTTTACCTTTAGGAAGGAATGCTGTCAGTGTGGGCAACAGCACAGTCACAGATGGCAGGATACTGCCAGATATCGGGGAAACAAAACAATCTGTGTTGGTAATAGCAGAGTGTCCTTGAAGTTGTGTTTAGAGGCACTGCTTCCCCTGCATCTGCCAAGGGCTGGGCTCACCAGCTCCAGCTCGAGTGCAGGACTTTGTGTGTGCTTGTGATACAGCCCTGAATTAATTACGATCAGCCTGGGGAGGAGGAGGCTGAGGGCAGGACTCACTGGGGGCTGCAGCTTCTCCTAAGGGGCAGCTCTGATCTCTGCTTCCAGTGACCAGGGACAGGACCCAGGGAATGGCTGGAGCTGTTCCAGAGGAGGGTTTTCCTGGATACCAGGAAAAGGTTCTTCCCCCAGAGGGTGCTGGGCACTGCCCAGGCTCCCCAGGGAATGGGCACAGCCCCGAGGCTGCCAGAGCTCCAGGAACGTTTGGACACCGCTCCCAGGGATGCACAGGGTGGGATTGTTGGGGTGGCTGGGCAGGGCCAGGGGTTGGACTCAGTGCTCCTGGTGGATCCCTTCCCACTCAGGACGTGCTGTGATTCCATAAAGACTTTTCCATTTGGCTTTGTGGGATGGACAGTGTGTAGGCGAAGTGTTAAGGAAAATAATTTTGGGATCACAGCTCTGTTTGCTGGGGATGTTTGCAGTAAACATTCTTCAAGACTTTCTTCATGGCTCTTGTTGAGCGTAATTGGGATTTCCTGCTAGTGCTGTATTTGGCTCTTCTGCTACACTACGACTTTTAGATCTAGAAATGTCTTCGTGTGCTTTACCCAAACTCCATGGATAATGTAGTGTGGGCTTCCAGAGGGTGTGGTTTTTGAATTAAGTCCACTGTAAAGGATGTAAGTAAATGTCTGCTTTCTCTTGAGATGTCCTGCTGGCTCTGGAAAGAGCATGGATGGCTGTCCTTCTGCCAGTCCTGGGCCCGTGAAATGGCACCAGGGCCTGTGCTCGGGTACCTGCCTGTGTTTATCACATCGTGAGAGGCTCTGATTAACACAGCAAGCTGGAAGCTCCCGTTTGGAGTAACATGGCATGGGCAGGGCTGGGATGTGCCGTGCCTCTGGCTGGAGCTGTGTGGGAACCCAGGATCCCAGGCTTTGTGTATGGCATGGAGGTCTCCTTGCTCCCTGGCCCTGCTGTCCCTGCTGAGAGCCCTGCCCATGGTCCGTGCTCTGCGCGGGTGTTGGGATGCAGTTGCTGATGACGTGGTTGCATTTTTGTCCGTCTGCATGATCCTTGCCTCATCCAGCATGGAGGGCAGATGGCGCTTGGGGACTCATCCTGGCCCCGTAGTCAAAGAGGCTGTTGTCTGCAGCACCACGAACGCGCTTCCTGCAGATGTTGAAACAAATGAGGCGGGGGGTTGTAGGGAGAGAGAGCATGACCTCATGTCTGAGCCAGCTGAGGGATCATCTGGGGAACTGGAACTCTGCCTTTAGGATGCAGGACATTAACTCGAACCAGGCTTTCTCTCCTAGGTCTAACCTGTTCTCTTTTTTCCCCAGACAGAGCAGTATCTTCAGCTTGGTTTTGTGTATCGTCTCAAAACGAGCATGGTAGTTGGCTGTGCACTCAGGGGAAATGTCTATTTTCTGGTTTTACAAATTCCCTCTCCATTGTGGTGATTGGGTAGCTCCTGTTGTTCCCTTTTCTGGATTGCCAAGTTGGCAGCAGTTCCTCCAGAACTGATCTGGCGGGGCATGTTTACCATGATTCTCCAATGCTGAAGTCTTTCTTATTCATACTTCCTCAGATAAAAATGAATAAATAAAGCCAGCGTGATCCCTAGCCTCAAACTGTTGTTAGGGCTGACAGGAAGGGGTGGTCAGGCATGACCAGGAAGTGATGGAATCACTGTCCCTGGAAGTGTTCAGAGAATGTGTGGGATGTGGTGCTTTGGGACATGGTTTAGTGATGGACCTGGCAGTGCTGAGTTAATGGTTGGACTTGATGATCTTGGAGGGCTTATACAGCCTTAATGATTCAATGATTAAAGAAAGGATATTGTAATGTTCTAGTAATCTTAAAGAAACTAAAGTTGTATTGTAATGCCTTCATGTAGTTGCTCAACAGCAAAGGTTTGGGAGTGACATAAATCATTGTTTAGGGCTTATCCTGCCATTTCAGTATTGAGGATTAGGAATCATTCCCTTGAAAACAAACTCCACATGGTGCTTCGCTTCTTTTCACTTGGAAATTTCTGCTGATGGTTCAGGTCTAACCGCGGTCCAGCTGGATCTGAGAACTGATCCTGTCCAGCAGTTCCCAGGGTTTTTTGGAGATGCAGAAAGGAGTAACCTCTGTTACTTTGATGGTTGAAAACAGTTTTGAAGTTAAAGGCCTCTGGTGGTCCCTGGTCTTCACAGATTGCTCAGAAAGTAGTGGCCTATGGAGAGCCTGTTGAAGTCCTGCCAGCTGGTTTGCAGTTTGCCCCTCCAAGCCTCTGGAGCATCTCCAGACAGCCGGGGTGGCCGGGAGGTTACACACAGCTCCAGCTGGAACTCCCTTCCTGGATTTACAGAGGGCAGTATTGCTGCTCCTGCAGAGCTCACAATCCTAAGTAGGACTGTAATGTGTGGAAGCATAAGTACTACAATGTATTTAAGGAATAAATGTAATTTCTCTCTTCTTTTGTTTATCTGTAGAGCTGCTATAAACACTGGGATGACTGGAATTTAAGATACTTGATTCCTGCTCTTACCCTGAGGCAGAGGAAATAAGCACGAGAAATTTCTCCAGCTCAGGCAGGTAAATACCTATATCTCCATAGCTTGTGTGAAATTAAGTTCTTGGTAAACAAACAAATTGTGAAAACCTTCCTAAAGAGTAGGAACTGATTTGCTCTGTAAAATATAGTTTAAAAAGAATAGATTGATTTTAATTATATCTTTTTCTTTATTTATTAGTTAGAGGACCTTTCATACTGAACTCTGCTCTGAAAAAAGGAAAGCCTCTCCTGTGTGGGATTGAAATAGATACTTGGCAGTTGTCTTGAATAGAAACTAAGACAAAAATGTCTATCATAGATCCTTATCAACACATTGTGGTAAGTAGCACTGAATCTTATATATATCTACACCATCTTCTCTGATATCTGCTGTCTTGTATAATGACTTCTCTGCTGGAAGTTACTCTAAATAACCACATAACATTGGAGTTGTTACTATTTCCTTCAAGAAATGGTAGGTGTGTCTAGCTTTCTTCCTTACAATGCAGTTTTGGGGGGGTGTACTCTTCTCCTTTTCATTAGTATGAATGGAGGGATAAGTTGGCAATTTGGGATATTTAGATCTTAAACTGGTGTATATGAGTAATGTTGGTTCAAAGAGAACCCTCAAAATATATTGTGCAAACTCTGAGTGACATGATCTGTGCCACTCAGCAGCACACTGTGCCCCTGCTTCCCTTCCTCCTGCTTTATTCCATTGTTCCTGCTGCATCCTTCTCCCAGCTGTCACACCCTTGGGATGGCAGGGAGCCAATGGACCCTCCTGAATGAGCAAAGAACCAGTTCAATACAAAAAAAAGACAAAAATTTCTTAGGGAGAAGTCCTTCCCTGTGAGGGTGGGGAGGCCCTGGCACAGGGTGCCCAGAGAAGCTGTGGCTGCCCCTGGATCCCTGCAAGTGTCCAAGGCCAGGTTGAGTGGGGCTTGGAGCAACCGGGGCTAGTGGAAGGTGTCCCTGCCCATGGAAAAGGGTGGCACTGGATGGGCTTTAAGGTCGTTCCAACCCAAACCATTCTGGGATTCCATGGAAGGGTTAGAAAATCTGTTCTGTGCTGTTGGAGCTGGCCCAAGGTGAGCTCAGCCTGTGGAAGTGTAGAAGTAGGGACAAGGGAAGGAGGAGGGAAATGGGAGCAGAACTACCCTTCGTGGGGCGAGCCCATGGCTCAGCAGCCACTGAACACTGGGATGTTCACACGTAGCTGTGCTAGAAGTGAGTTTCCAAAGCAAACACTGGGATGGCAATTCCTGCCCAAGCTGAAATCTGGAGCCACGCTGGGCGTGTTCCTATCAGGGGCTTCTCGTAACAGCGCCGGGCTGACAGCAGCACCAGTGCGGTGTCCCCAGAGATAGCTGCCACACACTTGTCAGTCTTCTACTTTTACATGGCTAAAAATACTCCCTGTGCTTCCTAGAAGTGATCTCTTATCAACCCTATGGTTTGTGCCCCATGCACTCACATCCTCCACGTCAGTGTGCGGCTAGCAGATGTCGAACTGGCTTTTACTCCCTCCCCAGTCCTGTGAACTGCTGGGGGGGAGGACAAACCTCAGGCTGATGTCTGTGTTAAAACAATACTGACTTAATTCCTTTCAGCATCAGTGCCCTCTCCTGGATGGATTGCTTGGAATGACCTGTACCTTTATGGGAGAAGTCTCTGAGGCACTCGGTTGTATTTTATTGATTCACTCACGTAAAAAGGACTTTTGGATACCAATAATCAACAAAATGGAGCTGTCCTACATATATAATATAATGAATAAAAAGTGTGTGTAGTAAATGTAGTTACAGCTCTCTGGGAATGCTGAACTGTTGCTGTGGGAATGTTGCTAATTCCAGAATCAACACTGTTTGTGCAAGAGCTGATCCTTTAATTGCTTGGGAAGTGCATGGAAATCTTTGAAGTTTTTTAATTTGAAAACTGAAATCCCTTGGAAAGTTTTGCTGAAATTTCAGACAGTCAAGGGCAGCAGGCTCACATCAATGCAAAAATCTTGGATTTAAATTATATTTGGCATTAAATTACTCAAAAGGATTCTGCATTTTCCAGAAGTTCTTGTGCTAACTGTTGCATGATTTCTGATATTTTTGTTTCTTCTCATTTTATGAAAGACTCTGAGCTATAAATTAAGATGTTCAGAAAGCTACTGCAGGTGCAGACAGAACTGACTATACCAAAAATGCAAAGAATTCAAATGTATAATACATCTTCATTTACTTTGGTATGGGGGATAAATATTACACCAATGGAAAAAATCACTTCAAGATAAAATTTGTGTGTGTGCACAAAAGTTTGTCTTAATTGTAGTGCCCTGTGAAAGAAGAGCATGGACTCCCTGAAAATCAATTACTTAAGTAAACAGGCAAATATTTTCATTTGTCCAGCCCCATTGTTAGCTCAAGTGTCCTTAACATGAAGGAAGTAAACCCATTTAATACTTGTGCAGTCTGCCTGTGCCAGAGCCTCCTGATTGCCTGGCACACAGAATGCCGGTGTCCTGGTGGAGCTCTGCTCTGTGACTCAGCATTCTGGAATATTACAAATGTGGTATTGAACACATGCAAATCCCTGCCTTTCTGGGCACGTCCGGAAGGGCGGCAGGGAAAACCCGCCCGTGTTACGGGAGATCGTGGGGCTTGTCCCAGCCCTTGGTGGGAAGGGGGTGGTGTTTGTGTGCTCACAAATGCAGGGACATCTGAAAGAGAGCAAAGCAGATAATTAGGGAAATTTTACTAGGGGAAAGGAAAGCACTCAAAGGTGAGAAAGGAAAAAAGGAGGCAGGAGCGGGAGTTGTAAGAGATGGAAAGCTGAGGTCAGGTGTGAAAACAGGAGATGCTGAACCATGGCTGTGCAGTCATGGAAAACCTTGTGGATTGAACAGTGAACACTGCCCACCCGAGTTTCCATAACTCAGAAAACCCACATTCAGACAGGGCATGGTGAAAACTTTTTTTTTTCTCTTTTCTTCTCTAAATTTATGGAGAAAGAGAAAGTGAAATGAAACACGTGTAAAGCAAGGTCACTTTGGACGGTGTGTTTTAGTTTTTTAAATCCATAGAATCCCAGAATGGATTGAGTTGGATGGGACTTTAAAGCCCATCCCACCCCACTGCCGTGGGCAGGGACACCTTGCATCGGAGTTAATTGGGAGCTTTTGAAATTTGTAACCTGTTCTAGATTTTTACAGGAATGTAGATGTTGCTCCTCTCAGTGTTGCAACGTTTAAGTGATTTATTTACCATCGTCTGTTTTTCAGAAGTACTTGAGGAGTTTGTACAGATTTTTATCAAGACTTAAGGTGAACATAAGTCACTTGAGAAAATGCAGCCTAGTCATCTAAACTAGCAAGGGCTGGATTTGTAAAGGCATTCAGAGTCAATACATTTATCATGGTGTTTTCAGGGGGCTTCTTCAGAACTCCTTCTGAAAATCTAATTTTAAAAAAACACTTCTGAAATATGGACATTTAGGCCTTTTGATCTCCTTAGAAACTGGACCCTAAGTGGAAAATTGCCCTTATTTCCGCTTGCACTTAATTTGCACGAGAAACATTTATTTTGGTGTAAGAAGAGATGTAGACTTTCGCTCTTCCTGTGTGTATCTGTGTATTTTTTTTTGTTGTTGTTTTTTTTTTACTAAGAGGGAGATTGTTTATTTCAGTAGTGGCAAATTTCCTCCAAGTGTGTGACTGTGGCCAGATATTAATAACTGTGTATAACTGTAATCCTCAGTGTGTTGTTTTGGGTGAGGCACAGGGAAAGAGAATAACTGCTTTTCTATTTTCCCAGGCCTCTGTGTTCTCACATGCCTTTCAGAGGATCCCAGTCTTAAACCAGACTTAATTTTCCTGGCAGTACAACAGCTGGAATGATGGGGGTTGCTGCTTAAGTCCATAAAAAGCAATTTTTGTGATGGCATTAGTAAAACAGTTATCAACTTGTAACAGAAATAGTGATGATCTCTGTGCTGCTGGGCAGAGAAGAAACTTGTAAGTGGTGGCTTGGCCTTGCTTTGATGGTAGGCGTATGAGTTCAGGCATATGAGTTTAGGCATATGGGAAATGCAAGCAAATTACTTTACAGAGTGCTTGTTGCCAGGGAATATCATGTAGTATCCCCCTTTTCCAGCCAGAGCTGTGGGACACCAGAATTGCACATGAATTTCACCTATCGGCAGAGAGCTAAACCCAGCACACTCATGTCCCATCCTTGTCACTTAATTGTAACTCCTCTTCACTGCTAAATGCTCAGTGATCTCTGATTCGTGGTCTCCAGTGAGGACAAGCTCTTTTATTGACAGCTGAGAAAAAGGAGGAGGGTGTTGTGTTTGTACTTTGGGCTGTTTCTTTTAATTACAAGCTTGGATATGACAAAGGAAATGCTTCAGTCTGTATGAAGAAACTGAGGCCAGTTGTGAAACCAACTTCATCAATCTGACATACTTGGGAGATAATATAATAGGGAGATAATAAAGCAGCTTTGAGCATTTTCAGGCAGCAAACTGAAAATAGGGGGCAGCGAGAGCTGGTGGTTTCTGGAGAGTCACAGCTTGTAAAAGTCCTTGGGGCAGGGTAAATGACAGAGCTGGGGTGACTTCACATAGTTGTGTTCTCAGCCCTTGCCAGATACCCACGAAAATCCCCATTTACCCTGCTGTGAGGAAAACTCTGGACTTTTTTTTGCCATGTGGCCGACGCAGAAATTTATTCAGGGAGAAGTCACATCCTCCTTCCTGTTCATCCATCTTGGAAGCTGCAGTGCGGAAGGTGATGGATGTCACTCAGTCCTTGGGATGTCTTCATGTCAGCCCATGGAAGGCTGTTAATTAGGTGTTGCTCCTTAGGAACTTTGGATTCCCACAGCTGGCTCTGATGCTTTCGAGGTGAGCAACATCCCGCTGGGAGTATCGGGAAGAGTCTGAATTCCCCACTTCCTGTGCTTGCTGAACCACTTGCTGTGCCATGATGGTTTCAGTGCACCACAGCTGGCATTGCCACAGTTTGCCCCTGCCTGCTCACTTGGCCTTGGATCCAGATAACTCCTGTGGCTGCCAGGGGAAAATTCCAGAGCCAGGCAGACAGTCCTGGCCAGAGCCTCCAGCAGCTGGCACAGCGTGGGGGTGATTACAGCCAGATAAAACTGATAGACTCAGTGTCTGGGTCAGGCTGCAGTGAAGTCACCCCTGTATCTCTGTGGGCATCATCTCCTGGAGCCTTTGCCACGGGGATGTGGCCATGCCTTTCCACACCTCAGGCTTCTGCTGGAGTTGTGTTGGTATCACTGGAGGTGCTTTTTAATAAGTCCTGACTCAAGTGCCACTTAAGTACTCACAAGTCACTTTTGCTATCTTTAGAAGATTAGTTTTGGCTTTCTTTTTTTTTTTTTTTGAGAAAATGATATGTAACCTATAAGATAGTAAATTTTTTTCTTTATTTGTATGACAGGGATCCAGTTTGGCTCAGGTCTCTGGGTGTGAGCTGTAAACACAAAATAGGGTGGCTTGGCTGAAAAAATAGCAAGAAGGCACCAGGCAGAGCCTGAATAAGCATGTTCCATAGCAAGAGTATTGTCTGTGATTTCAAATAAATTTCAATAAATTTCCTGATGGTGGCCTTCTCCCTGGTTGTTTTGGTCCCAGTGGCTGATAGGCTGTGTTTATTTTAATGTACTTCACAAGGTTGGTGGGTGGTTAGGAAAAGATAGAAAATATGCAATTGTGTGAGACCTGATCCTGGCTTTAATACCTCACATTTCCTCCCAATCTCTGTGTCCCTGTAAAGCCACTGTTGGCTGGCCTGCCGTCTGCGCTGGTGATTCTTAGTGGTATCCAGCAGGTTGGTCAAACTTAAGGCTGTGTAGATAAAGCAACAGTAGAGCTCAGCTGGTGACCTCTTTTTATTCAGGCTTTTACTTTTTGTTTCTTAATTTCACATCTTTTCCTACTTTGCTGGTTTGTTGGGGACACACCTGCTCCTATGCAGGCAGCTCCTGCTGTGTGTTTGGCTTTTGCAGGAAACGGGAACCTCCAGAAAGTGCATGAAATGTGCTGGTGACTGTTTTAACAGCTTGCTTTGCAGCTTCCTTACATTGTCTTGAGGGTGTTTCATTTTTGAATATTGATGTGTACTAGAAGGTACAGCACTAACTCTACCCCTTGCGTGTGCAGTGTGCATTTATCTGCTCCAGAACACAGACTTTGAAGTAATTCCTGCCATTCTTTTTAGCAGGGAAAGGCAATTACCAGGACAAGCTGTAAAATAGCCAGTTTTTATTTTTCCCTTGCTGTACCCAGTGGTTCCTGCCTGACTAAATGCCTCGGAGCAGGTTCTGTGGTGAGGGGGAGTGTTGTTGGTTGAGATTAGTAGGTGTGGCTGCAGGAAAATCCAGCAGCCCAAGTGCAGGTACCTCTTGGTAAAGCTCCAGGGTGCAGTTCAGCTTTAGGATGCTCTATCCAGTATGAGTTTCCCTTACATTTTGACTGGGTGATTTCTCTCTTTCTGTTTTTGGACAAAATGAAATCTTATTTTGATAGATGGGGGTGGTTTTTTTTTGTTCTGGAGCTTAATCACTTCTCCCTTTCTGACTTCCAGGTGGAACACCAGTACTCACACATATTCACTGTGACGGTAAGGAAAGCCACAAATGTCACCAAAGGAGCCATTGGTGACATGCGTGAGTATTTCTCTTTCTATTTTGCCTTTCTTCCATGAGCCTGTTGCTGTGGGCAGGGGGAGATGGTGCCACATTGTGCATTAAATGGTTGTTAGTGGGCTGGTGGTGGGCTTCTGTCTGTCTTACTAAAGCCAGGTCAGTGTCCCGGTGTCACTGCTCACTCTCACTCGGAGAGCGGATCTGCCGCTCCTTCTTTCCATTGATCCAGAAAGGCTGAGTGAGTTGTAAACGATTTGCCTCCAAGCCAGCAACACCTACAATTAGCTTTTTGGCTCAGTCAGAAGTGCTCTGTGAGTTCAGTGAAACTGGAAATTGCTGCTGCCTCACAGGGCTGTGGTTTGGTGGGGGAAAGAAAGAGCCCAGAGCTCTGCTGAGTCACTGCAGAAAGCAGAAAAAATGTAAGGCCATTCAAAAAAACCCACCCAAATGGATCAGCAGATCTTCTGGTGGGAAGATGGATGACACCAGCACTTCTTCCTCTTTCTGGGAGGCTGCTGAGCCTCTGGACTTTGCAGCTGAACAGGAAACCACTAGGAAGAACAGCTCTGCTCCGCTCTTAAGGGGGGAAGAGGGAGAGAATATTGGCTGAATCTGCAAAAAGAATATTCCTGCTTCCTTGGGTCTGACTGCTTTGCTGCCAGGCCATCTCTCCCTTTTCCCAGTGCTCCCCAGGGCTTGCAGGCTGGGGCAGGGAGGATGAGTGTGACCCTTGGCTCCTGCTCTCCCATCAAGCTGATTGGACATACAAGCATTTCCCACTTCCTGGAAGCTATTTTTGGGTCAAACTACAGCAGCTTCTCTGACCCACAGCTTTGCTTCAGGGGGTTTTCATAATTGAAGTGTACTGTTGATGCTAAAATTGCGGGAGCGGTACTTGAAAAGGGGATATTGAACAGCCACAAGTACAAGGGAAGAGAGGGGAGCCCTGGCAAAGGGGAAGAAGGGAACTGGGAATCTATCTGTCATCCCCTGTGGGGTGAGGGGAAGGAGAACACAGAGAAGAGGCAGTGGTGTATGTGTGTGTGTATACATATATATATAATTTCATACATATGGTGGTGTTTAGATAAGAAGACCTCAGGAAAAGTGCTGGAAGAGTGGAACAAGGAGCCTGTGGGTTTGTGTGTGTGTAAGAAGATGAGTTAAATGGAAAGACACAGGTTCCACACGGGTTCTGTGACACAGGTGTCTGTCATGAGGCAGTGGGGGCAACATGAGAAGGGAAAAAAGGAAGGTTGAGTGGGGATTCCATAATATGATATTAAAGGGAGATGAAAGGGTGACGAAAGCCAGGAGATCGTGGCAACTTTGTGCACCAGGGCAAATATGGTCCTATAGTATAAACTTCAAGTATTAGCCATCAATATAATTGTATTTTTTTTCTAGAAAAAACCCTCTTATCTTAGCAAGTCATCAAAATCAAGAAGCTGCTCAGGAAGAACGTTTTATTTTGATAAAACCTGCCAGAGTGATGCTCTAGGGCCACTGAAACCTGCTTGGCTTCTTGTCTGAGGCGGCTGCCAGAGCTCAGTAGCCTGAGGCATCCCCGGTCTGGGGCATCTCTGGGTGAGCTTCCAAGGACCCAGAGCTGGTCCTTGGGGTCCTGGCAAATCCCCCAACGCGAGAAAAACAGATCATTGCTGCTTTTTTTTATTTTGGGAAAATTAAAAGTGTTTTTATTCCCTGTTGTTGGAGCCTGGCAGCTATGTGATCAAATGAGTGATTGTGTTAATTACTACGGGGAGGTGCTTGAACCTGAGTGGGGAAGGGCCTTTACAGTTGATTGTGCCAACCTATATCTATATCTAATCTATATCTATATCTATATCTATATCTATATCTATATCTATATCTATATCTATATCTATATCTATATCTATATCTATATCTATATCTAATCTATATCTATATCTTTGTTTTATTTGATTTGCCAAAAATGAAACTTGTTGAGGGAATTGCTGAACTTTTCCATCACGTTTTTTATCTCAAGGACGGGAAGGTGTCTGTGACAGACCACATGTGAGCCCTGGTTGGGGTGTGTGCCTGAGTGTTGCTCTCCCCTCATGGACACTCCCAAGCTGTTGACTCTTCTGGGGGATTGCCCCTAATTTTTTCTGTTGTTGTCGCTCCAGGTTATGAACCAGAGATGCTCTGGGAACAGGAGAGTTAATTTTACGTTGTGGGGTGATGGAGGCCTGGGGGAGCATGAGGGATTTTGTATGTTTTGCTGTTCTTTTTTCCATATCAGCCTTTCCAAGACTTTCTGGAACAGCTCTGGGAGATCTGAGCAAATCTAAGTTTATGAATTATGCTGAAATGCTTTGTGTGATATTTTTCATCCTGAGGCTCTGAACTCTACCTGTGCTCAAGGGATTTCGGCTGGCAGGTCTGGTGTGTGTGGTGCCCCACTCCGTGGGTGGCATGGAGGCCCTGACTCCTCTGGCATGGCCATCCACACATCTGTCTCCTTGAGCCCAGGCTGGGCAGATAACCAGTATTTCTAGAAAGTTTTCCAAGATTTCTTGAACTCTTCATCAATGGGCAATGTAAATGGTTGTGTCATCCTCAGGCCATTTTGTCATTCTGTGAATCTGG
>VZTD01002531.1:22970-38808 GCA_013397725.1 Rhagologus leucostigma | reverse complement strand
GGAAGGAATTCAGGAGGAAATTCGGAAGGAATTCAGGAGGGAATTCGGAAGGGAACTCCAAAGGAATTCAGGAAGGAATTCAGAATTCAGGAGGGAATTCAGGAAGGAATTCAGGAGGGAATTCAGGAAGGAATTCAGGAGGGAATTCGGAATTCAGGAGGGAATTCAGGAAGGAATTCAGGAAGGAATTAGGAAGGAATTCAGGAGGGAATTCAGAATTAAGGAGGGAATTCGGAATTCAGGAGGGAATTCAGGAGGGAATTCAGAATTCAGGCAGGAATTCAGGAGGGAATTCGGAAGGAATTCAGGAAGGAATTCAGAATTCAGGAGGGAATTCAGGAGGGAATTCGGAAGGAATTCAGGAGGGAATTCGGCCAGGAAGGAATTCAAGAAGCTGATAAACGAGGAGATATTCCTTTGCCCCCAACAACTCCCGGCCGCCGCTCAAACCGCCCGGAGCTGTCGAACACCAGACATTCCCGGCGAATCCCTCACACTTCTGGCGCGCTTTCTCCCACCTCCCACTCCCCCTGGGAAGAGTGTGCATCCAACTGTTACTAAGGAGCAGGGAATCGCTCGCTCACCCCCAGGTTCTCCAGGAGCAGCTGCATCACCTCGTCGCAGAAGGGGAGGATGTTGGACTGCAGGGCTCGGCACAGGTCGCCCACCAGCCCCACCGCCGACAGGCAGACCTGCAAAAAAAACCGGCCGCACGCCCGGCCCCGAGTCACCGGGAGCCAAATCCAAGGATTCGGGATCATTCCGGCACTCGGGAGTGATGGGAGGGTTAATTAAAGCCCGGGGAATAACGAGCTGGGTGTTGATGTCGTGGAGATGGAGAAGGAGGGAGGCACAACCAGGAGAGGCAGAGATTTGTTTGGAGAAACAACCACAAATTGCACAGTTTTGCCCCATGGAGGGCACCAGGATTTGGGCTGGAACAACTCCAAATTCCCCTGGAAGGCACCAAGATTTGATATTCCAGAGGGAAATTCCAGCCAGGACTTGAGTTGGAAAAACAACTCCAAATTCCACAGTTTTGCCCCATGGAGGGCACCAGGATTTGGGCTGGAACAACTCCAAATTCCCCTGGAAGGCACCAGGATTTGATATTCCAGAGGGAAATCCCAGCCAGGATTTGGGCTGGAAAAACAACTCCAAATTCCCCTGGAAGGCACCAGGATTTGATATTCCAGAGGGAAATCCCAGCCAGGATTTGGGCTGGAAAAACAACTCCAAATCCCAAAGTTTGACCTAATGGAGGGCACCAGGATTTGATATTCCAAAGGGAAATCCCAGCCAGGATCTGGGTTGGAAAAACAACTCCAAATCCCACAGTTTCCAAGGGGAAATCCCAGCCAGGATTTGAGCTGGAAAAACACCTCCAAATTCCACAGTTTCACCTCATGGAGGGCACCAGGATTTGATATTCCAAAGGGAAATCCCAGCCAGGATTTGGGTTGCAAAAACAACTCCCAATTCCAGTTTCACCCCACGGAGGGAACCAGGATTTGGGTGGGAAAAACCACTCCAAATCCCACAGTTTGCAAGGGGAAATCCCAGATTTGGGCTGGAAAAACAACCACAAATTCCACAGTTTCGCCCCATGGAGGGCACCAGGATCTGATATTTCAAGGGCACCAAGATTTGATATTCCAAGGGGAGATCCCAGCCAGGATTTGGGCTGGAAAAACAACTCCAAATTCCCCTGGAGGCCACCAGGATTTGATATTCCAAGGGGAAATCCCAGCCAGCAGCACCTCCTTCCTCATCAAGGCCCAAAACTGTGGAATGTCAAGGCTCTCAAGGTTTTTGCTGGATTAAACTGAGTCCGAATCGGCACAGGGAATTAAAACCAGGAATGGCTTGGGTTGGAAGGGATCTTAAACCTCATCCACCTAAAATCCCCCAGGGACACCTCCCACTATCCCAAAACTCATCCAACCTGGCCCTGGACATTTCCAGGGATGGTGGAAGCCACAGTTTCCCTGGATAAAGGGAGAAGCCTGATCCACACCTGGTACTCAGCGTAGTTTTTCAGCCCAATGCCAAGGAAAGGTTTGAAGGCATCCATGTACTTCAGGAACTCTCCACCTAGGACTGCGCAGGGAAAATATTCCAGTGAGAAGGAAAATCCCAATTCGTGGCGTTTGCCATGAACGACACATCGAAAACCCCTTAAATCCCACCCAAACCCAGTGAAAACCAAGTCTCTGCTCGACAGCCGAGTGACTTATCTCACGCTTTTCCACGCTCTGAGGTGGTTTGGATTTTAGAATCCCGGGATTGTTCGGTTCGGAAGGGACCCACTGCGTGGGCAGGGACACTTTCCACTATCCCAGGTTGCTCCAAGCCTCAATCCAACCTGGCCATGGACCCTTCCAGAGATGCTAACCCACCCCAGCTCTCTTGTTTGCTGACATTTTTCCTTGGAATTAATAAGAAAAGACAAGAAACCAAAATTCCCTGCTCCAGGGTGGTTTGGATCTTAGAATCCCGGGATTTCTTGGGTTGAAAAGGCCCTTGAAGTGACCCTTTCCACTATCCCAGGTTGCTCCAAGCCTCAATCCAACCTGGCTTTGGACCCTTCCAGGGATATGAACACCCCCAGCTCTCCCTTACTGCCTTATCCATGCTTTTCCTTGGAATTAATAAGAAAAGACAAGAAACCAAAATTCCCTGCTCCAGGGTGGTTTGGATTTTAGAATCCCAGGATTTCTTGGGTTGAAAAGGACCTTGAAGTGACCCCTTCCACTATCCCAGGTTGCTCCAAGCCTCAATCCAACCTGGCTTTGGACCCTTCCAGGGATATGAACACCCCCAGCTCTCCCTTACTGCCTTATCCACGCTTTTCCTTGGAATAAATAAGAAAAGACAAGAAACCAAAATTCCATGCTCTGAGGTGGTTTGGATTTTAGAATCCCAGGATTTCTTGGGTTGAAAAGGACCTTGAAGTGACCCCTTCCACTATCCCAGGTTGCTCCAAGCCTCGGACACTCCCAGGGATGCAGCACCCACACCTCCCCTGCACCACCCAACCACGAACGACGTTTTTCGCCGCACGACCCAAAATTCCCGGATCCAACCCCACCTCCGGCTGTTCCCAGCCCATTCCTGACCTTCCACCAGGGTGCTGACGGCCATCAGGGCGTCCTCCTGCACCCCCCCGGAGCCGGCCGTGCTCTGGAACATCCTGAGCAGCGAGGCCATCACCACGTCCGAGATCTGCAGCGCGTCCTGGTGCTGCACCTTCCGCAGCACGTTCTGAGGGAAAAATCACGGAAAACGGGCAAAAATCACCGCTCGTCCCACAGATAAAGCATTCCCGCCCCCACGGGAGCCGCGAGAAAGATGAAAGGGAGCTGCCGTTTGAACCCTGCCGCTGCCAAAAATGTGCTTTTGTGGCTGCAAAGTCCCATTCATTTGGCTGCATTGAGATTTTCCAGCTGAATTTACCTTTCCTGCTGCATAGGCTGTTCTCCCAGCTTTGTAAGCTGGAATTCAATGTGACCAGCTCAAATTTAGCCTATTTAAAAAAAAAATTAAATAATAAAATCCCTTTTTTTTTTCCCCCCTCTCTGTCGCAGCTGAGCTCGTAGGGGGTTCAGAAGCAAAACCTGAGTTTTGCTTCTGAATTAAAGTTCAGAAACGGTTAAAGTGGTTAAAATAGAACATTTCTCAGGAAAAGGAAAAAAAAATCCTTAATCTCCAGAGGAAAAAGATTTATTTCAAGGTTAATTTTTCACTCCACAAAGATGCACTTTGGCTGTTTAAATAATTAAGACCCGATTTATGGAATTACAGGGTGGTTTGGGTGGGAAGGGAGTCTAAAAATCCCCAAATTTCATGGGCAGGGGCATCTTCCACTAAACCACGCTGTTCTTTCCAGGGATGGGATTTTCTCATTTAATTTTAAATATTAACAAATGTTTTCCCTCTGCTGGATGTTCATAATTGTATTTCTAGCAGAACAGCAAAAACATTTGAGTAAAAAACCCAATATATTTGACTTTTTTTAACACTGAAAAAAGCCCCTCTGCTGAGTTTTACTCAGTGGTTTTTAAGTATTTGCTGCAACTGAGTAAAAAATTCAGGTTCAGGTTTTGGGATTAAAAAACCCCACATTTAGAAATTAAAATTGGCAGTTTAATTCCACCTGGACTAAAGCCCCCTGGCAGAGATCAGTGCCCACCCTGTGAGATTCCAGGGTGAAAATTCCCCATTAAAACCCTTTTTGAAGAGAAGATTATTCCCACTTCCAATTATTTTTAAAAATTACCCTAAAACTGGAGAGTGAAAACAACCACAAAGATTTTGAGGATGAAATTCAGGATTTCTCAAATCAACCTGGAGACCACCTGGGTTGCCCTGAGCTGATTTTTGAGGGAAAAAAAACCCTGTTTTGAGTGGAGTTTGCAGCAATAAGCACTGCACTGGTGGCTCCTGCTCATTAGCAGATGTTTAATTCCCAGGACACTCAGAACATTTTAATTGGTGCCATTTGGATCAGGAGCACCGAGCACGAGAGGGCAGATGAAGGAATCAAAGCCACAACGGAGTTTGTTTTTTTTTTGTCTGTGGGATTGTTGAGGCTGCAGCCAACCCAAGAACCAATCTGTCAGCACAGACAATCTTTTACAAAACCCCTAACAGCGCTCTTTTAGTCAAATTGCCCTAAATTTTGTCACTAGCAGAGACTTCTGAACCTTGCATCACCTCCCACGTGTCAGCTGGGACACGAAATCCACTTTTTTCATTCAAATCTCAGCACCAGGAGCCGAGCTTGGAGCCTCAGGGGCATGAAAGCACCTCAAAAATCACTTTATTCCCAAAACCACAGACAAAAGAGAGAGGAATTTACCTGGAGAGTAGCACAGAGAAGGGACTGGAGATCGTTGAACTGGATTCTGTCGGAGGTGCTCTGGATGTGAGACTGAAACAAGAACAAAACCCCACGTGTGAAGAGGCTGCCTGGGATCCTGGCAGCTCCAGGGAGAGCCAGATTGTACTTTAAATATTTGTTCTTTTCAGATTTCAGAGCAGAGGGGCTGTGAAGAAGCTGAATATAGAATCCCTGAGGGGTTTGGGACCTTAAATCCCATCCATTCCCATGGGCAGGGACACCTCCCACCATCCCAACCTGGATTTGGACGCTTCCAGGGATGGAGCAGCCACAATTTTAAATCAGGATTTACCCACCTCCATCTGCAGCACTTGCTGGAGCCTCTCCATGATGACCAGGGTGGTTTTTTGGACAGCAGGATAACAGTCCTTGGCACTGTTTTTCACTATTTCCATCAGGGATTCATAGGCAGAACTCCTCAAGTTATTCTGGTGTCCATCAGGTCTGCAACAGAAGGAGGAAGATTTGCAGCTCCAAGTGCTTGGAAATAGATTTGGTTTCTTTTTTTTAATTTTAGTAAACCAGCAACAGCTCCATTTGAGTGCTGTGACAAGCAGAAGCAATCAAAAAGCCTTGAATTCAAGGGGATTTGTGATTTTCAGAATCTCTGGCAACAAGGAGAGGGACAGAAGGAGCCTCAGAGTTGGTGTCAGGTGAGCAGCACTTCAGAGCCCCTCCCCAGACACCTCTGAGGGTGTGAAATTTGAAATTAAGGCACCTGAGATGATTGATGGGCTCCAGAGCCTTGAGCCAGACACTCCAGTCCTGGCTGGATGGAAATAAAGACAGGGAAAGAGTTTAAATTTTGAACTGGGACAAGGTTTTTAAGGAGAATCAGCAGCAAAAAGGCTCCATCAATCCACGGAGCTGATCCAGGGATTGAACCTGGAGCTGTCAGATTTATGTGACCTTCAAGACACCATAAAATTTGAGTTTTGGCCTTTTTTTTTCTGCATCTGAGAGCAAAATGTTTTGCCTCGTCTATTTTCTGTTTCAGCTGGGATGGGAATGGGAGCTTAAGTAGGTCCGTGGTTCTTCTGGGAGCACCTGGAGCTGATGGGAAGGGATGGAAGCCACACGAAAACAATCAGGAAAAAGAACAAACACAGATTCCTGATCGTTTCCTGCTGCAATTCCTGATTATCCCGTGGCCCTGCAGCCAGCGGGGCTGAGCCTTGTGACTGCACAAAAAGGGCAGAGTCGTAAAAATGTGGAGTTAAACTCGGAGATGTGAGGGGAAAATGGGGGGAGAGATGTGAGGGGAAAATGGGGGAGGAGATGTGAGGGGAAAATGGGGGAGGAGATGTGAGGGGAAAATGGGGGAGGAGATGTGAGGGGAAAATGGGGGAGGAGACGTGAGGGGAAAATGGGGGAGGAGACGTGAGGGGAAAATGGGGGAGGAGACGTGAGGGGAAAATGGGGGAAAGATTCGAAGGAAAATGGGAGAAATGTGAGGGAAAACGGGAGAGATGTGAGGGAAAATACAGGAGATTCGAAGGAAAACGGGGGAGATTTGAGGAAAACGGGGGAGATGTGAGAGGAAAACGGGAGATTCAAAGGAAAACAGGGGAAATTCAAAGGAAAACAGGGAAGGGACACTCCTGTACTTCCTAAAAGCACACATGGACAAAATACTGAGAAATTATTCACTGGAAAGAGCTGTTTTCCTGGGATTTGCATCCTCTATTCCTCTATTTTTTTTTTAATATAAAAAAGCGCCACTTTTTAATCCAGCACCAGATCTCAGCTGCCAGGAAGAGCCTCGAGAGCCTGGAGCGGGAAATAAATGAAAAAAGGCTTTTTTGAGAGGTTGTTGTACCTGTCTGCAGTCTCCAGCAGTTTCTGCACTATCAGCTCAAAGGAGGAGGATAAGCAGTAGGTTGCTGGTTCTTCCTGATCATCAGCCACATCTGCAGCTTCATAGGCAGCTTCAGCAAGGCTGGAGAAGGCCTGGAACACAAAATATCCATTGGTTTTCCACCCTCACAGCTCCAGAAATTCAGATTCCATCAATTTTCCTCCTAAAATCCCCAAAAAACCCCTCCCTAAACTAAAAAAAAAAAGTGCACGATGAACAACTCCAGAGCAGTTTAACTGTGCTGAGACGGGTGGGTGAGAGGAGCTGAAAGCTTCCTGATTTTTTATTTTACTCTAAAAACACCCGAGAATCATCATCAGGAGACAAAAGCCACCTGGGTTTTTGCCAGGATTAACAGAGCAGGGAAAAGCCCTCTGTGCTGATGAGTCTTCAAACCTCTGGAATTCTACAAAGGAGGGATTCTGTCATTTCTAGAAGTTGTTTTGACAGGAAAATCCTCCTCCCCAGATCAGCCTGAGGGAGCAGCTCCTGGAAGGCACTGGGGACACAGAGACCAGACAAAGCATCAGGAAAAAAACCTACTCCTGCTTCCCAAATTATTTCTGGGATCGCTGCAGGAGCAGGTTTGGGTGATGGGGAATGAGGTGTTGCAACCCTTCCTCAAGGCAATCCAACAAAAAATTTAATCCCAAAGTCCCTTCTCCCAACCCCACGACGCCAGGGACAGTTCCCACAGCATTCCCAAACTGCAAGCAACTTCTGCACTCAGTGAATATCAGCATTTTTCTCCCAAAATTCCACTTTTTTCCTTTATTTTTCCCCGCAAGAGCCACAAAATAGAGTTGGGATAATTGAAGTGTCAGCCAGTGTCTGCTGGGGGAGCAAGCCACGGATTAATTCTGGAATTCACTAAAGTGTGTGTGGATAAATATATAAAATCACTTTAAAATTTATATAAATATTAAAAATTATATAAATATATAAATCATATAACTAGAGAAAATAACATAAATATAGAAAACCATATAAAGACATAAAGGTGTCTATTTTTATGCATACATCTGCATTTATATATTTTAATTTATATTCATCAAAGCCCCTGACAGGAGGGTGGAGCCAGGTGGGAGCTGGGCTCTGCTCCTGATTTACCGGACAAGACCAAACAACCTCAAGGGATGTCCAGGCTGGATATTAAGGAAAATTCCTTCATGGAAGGAGTGGCCAAGCATCTGAACAAGCTGCCTGGGGCAGGGCTGGACTCCCAACCCCTGGAATCATCCAGCAAATTCACGGATGTGGCACTCGAGCACAGAAATTTGGCAGCGGCAGCGGCCGAACGCTCGGACTCGGTGATGGGAAAACCCTTCCAGATCCCACCAGGAGCTGCTTTCCCCTGAGGATCCAAACTCCTGGCGGGGGGTTTGGGGGGTTCCTCACCCAGCAGACGTTGGTGGCCACCCTGGGCTCGGCGCTCAGCCCCTCCATCAGGCACTGCAGCAGCGGGGCCAGGTAGATGTCGTTGATGGCGGCCTCGGGCAGCATCTCGCAGATCCTGCCCACGGTCCAGGCCGTCGTGTCCCTGACCACCACGCTGGGATCCTTCATCAGCTCTATCAACGTTGGCATGGCCTGGGAAAGAGCCAGGAAAAATCAGGTGAGGGGAAAAAAAAAAATCCTGCATTTGTCCCAATCCTGTGTTTTATTGAGGACGTATTTTGTTTTATTTTTTATTTCCCAGTCCCTGACGTGACCCCTTTTCCAAACACCTTCACTGAGGATGGTTTTACTCAGCATTCTCAAAGTGAAGGCAGCTTCTACATTCAGTAAATATTGTCATTTTTAATCCTCAAAATGCATTTCTTCCCATATTCTTTCCTCCCAGAGTCACAAAGAAGATTTGAGGTAACTTAATGCGACTGCTGGGTTATGGATCAAATCCAGGGTTTGGATTTGAGATGTTCTCCTCCAGTTAACCCAGGGATTTTGGGCTCTTAAAGCCTCCGAAACAGGTGATGTTCTTCTGATTTGCCTTAAATTAAGAGCACGTGCAAATCAGACACCCTGCTCCAAATAACCATGGGATTTTTAGCTCCAAAAGTCTCCCAACCAGGCAATATCCTCTCAAATTTTCCTTAATTTAAGAGCAAGTGCAAAGCTGACACTCCCTCCCAATTAACCCAGTGATTTTGGGCTCTAAAAGCCTCCAAAACCCCACAAAACTCAGGCTCCAGAAGCCTCCAAAACAGGTGATACCCTTCTGATTTTCCTTAAATGAAGAGCACACACAAATCAGACATTCCCCTCCGAACAACCCAGGGATTTTAGCTCCAAAAGCTTTCAAAGCAGGTGACATCCTTCCAATTTTCCTTAAATTAAAGAGGATCTGCAAAGTTCTATCTTGCTCCAAATAACCCAGGGATATTGGGCTCTAAAAGCCTCCACAACCAAGTGATATCATTTCAATTTTCCTTCAATTAAGAGCACATGCAAATCAGGTATTCTCCCCCAGATAATACGGGGATTTTTAGCTCTAAAAGCCTCTGAACAAGGGATTTTTAGTTCCCGAAGTCTCCAAAACAGGTTATATCCTTCTGATCTTCCTTAAATTAAAAGCCCGTGCAAATCAGGCACTCTGCTCCAATCAACCCTGGGATTTTTAGCTCCAAAACCAGGTTATATCCTCTGACTTTCCTCAATTTAATAGGATGTCCAAATAAGACACCCTGCCCCAAACAACCTGAGGATTTTTAGCCCTACAAACCACCAAAAATCCACAAAACTCAGGCTCTAAAACCCTCCGAAACCAGATTACACCCTTCCAATTCTCCCTCAACAAAAACCCCACGCGAACCAACCGCCCTCCTCCGACCAACGGCGGGATTTTCACCTCTAACCCCTCCCAAACTCCCCTCAAACACCCACCTGTATTACTAAAGGTTTGAGCTGGTTGGGCTCGGGCCCTTCCAGGATGCATCCGAAGGCCATGACGGCCGCATCCCGGTACCTCCAGTCGGGATTCTTGATGTGCTCCTTGATGAAGGGCAGCACGTGGGGGACGATGTCGTCCTCGCAGCACGTGGCCAGCAGCATCAGGCACACCCCCGCGGCCTTGCAGGGGTTCCAGTCGTCGTCGTCGTCGTTCTCGTCCTGCAAAAAAACACCCCCGGGATCTGTGGAATTACGTGGAATTGTCCCCCCCCGATTCGCTGGGTTTAAGTAAAATCCTGTTTCTGGTGGAGAAGGAACAGGGATCGCTCACACCTTCGGTGCCTTTTCAACCTGGAGCGGCCTCATTCACCTCCCCAAGTGCTTTTGCCTCTCATCCAGGTGGGAATTTTATCCATTTAATCCCTGTTCTCCCACCTAGAGTGGCCCCTACACCACTACAATCTCCTTTCCCAACCAAGCTCAGGCTCTTAAACCTTTGGTGTCTTTTCAACCTGGAGCGGCCTCATTCACCTCCCCAAGTGCTTTTGCCTCTCATCCAGGTGGGATTTTATCCCTTTGATCCATGAAATCACTCCCAGAGTGGCCTCATCCCCCTCACCAAGCGCTTTTCCCTCACCCAGCTGGGAATTTTATCCATTTAATCCCTGTTCTCCCACCTAGAGTGGCCCCTGCACCACTAAAATCTCCTTTCCCAACCAAGCTCAGCCTCTTAAACGTTCAATAACTTTCCAACCTGGGATGGCCTCATCCACCTCCCAAAAAGAGCTTTTCCCTCTCATCCAGGTGGAATTTTATCCCTGTGATCCCTGAAATCCCTCCCAGAATGGCCCCTGCACAGTTAAAATCTCCTTTCTCAACCAAGTTCAGCCTCTCAAACCTTCAGTACCTTTCTGACCTGGGGTGGCCTCATCCACTTCCCAAAAACAGCTTTTCCCTCTCATCCAGCTGGGAATTTCATCCCTTTGATCCCATCCAGAGGGTCCCCACACCATTAAAAATCTCCTTTCTCAACCCTCCTGTGATTCCCTCCCCTGTTTCATCCCCTGGGAACCTCCTGCAATTCCACTCTGCTCATCCAAGACCAAAAACAAACTACAAAACAATTCCCTGGATTCACTCGGAGCATCTTCCCAGCCAAATGAACTCCGTTCTATTCATTAACAGTTTTATTTCATAATTAGGCAAGTGATTCCATTAATTTTGATTAGCCTGGGAAGCACAGCCCAAATAAATCCCTGGGAAGAGTTTAACAGGGACTAAACAAACACAGGCCTCAAAAATCCCAGGAATTGGATCTCACACGAGGCAGGGCTGCGGAATATCGGGTTTAACATCCCAAATATTCTGTCAGGAAAACAGGGAATCACCAAACCTCTCCGGAAACCACAAATCCAGGGATGTGATCCAGGAAAACGGAGGCGAGTCCCAGTCTCAGCCCGAAAATTGCTGCATCACTGGCTCAGAGTGGTGCATGAAACCTCATCACAGACCAGGGACTGCCACCTCCTGAGGCGTTTTTGGGATCAGAGGATGCCAAAACCCAATTCCCAAAGGAGCCAGACGGGAAAGGAAGAGCTCCTGAGCTGCAATTCCATCAGGGAACGTGGCACTCACCTGTTTTGTTAAGGTCTGGGTTAGAATAGGGACCAAATATTGCAGTGCCCCCTTGGCATAGAACTTGCTGGTGTGCTCTGGGGGCCTTCCTTGTTCTGCTGCCTGGAGAGAAAGAAAAAAGGGGTGAAAAGTTTATTTTCATCAATATTTTTATATCATTTTAATTTTTTTTTCAGCATTAAGAGGCTGAATGATCAACTGCAGGAGGCACAAATTCCCTTTTCCTCTTCCCCGTCCTTCCCAACAGGAACTCCGAGTTGCCTCAAGGGCACTTTGCTCCGAGTTAAATATTCCAAAAATCCACTTTAATTCCCCATCCCTCCTCACAGGGCACAATTATCCCCATTTTGGCTGTCAGGTGTAATTACCAGGTGACCCCCGAGGTGAAGGAGCAAAAGGTCTGGGAGCAAATAAACCCAACCCCACTGCTGCTGCCTGTCCTTTTATCCTTGATTTTTTTTTTGGGAATCCAACCATAAATATAAATTTAGCTGCTTTTTAAAAGAGATGGATGTGATTCATGCAGAGCCCTTCAAAGTTTCAGCTGTTATTGATCTCCACAGCTAATTTCTGCAAACAGCATCTGCACGCAGAACAATTCCCCCAAATTCCTCTCCAGCCCTGGCCATTCCACAGGATAATTACTTTTATTTCATCTAGAATTCAAGATTTGACTCAGAAATCATGGATTTTAGGGAATGTGAGCCATATTTTGGCAAAAAGTCCCTCATGGTTCTGAAAGACCCCAAAATTCAAGGGTGCAGAGTCCTCCCAAAACCAGCACGGAATTAAAGATTTGCTCTTAATTCCACAGGACAATTACTTTTATTTCATCCAGAATTCAAGATTTGACTCAGAAATCATGGATTTTAGGGAATGTGAGCCATATTTTGGCAAAAAGTCCCTCATGGTTGTGACAGACCCCAAAATTCAAGGCTGCAGAGTCCCCTGGATGGTATTTAAGGTCCCTTCCAAGCCCAATCATTCCAGGATTCTGGGATTAACAGGAATTCCAAATGCAGGCTCGGCTAAAAAGCCTCAAAATTACTTGGGGGAGCAGAACCTGGGCCAGCACCAAATGAGGAGCTAAAAACCCCCAAACGAGGGGCTAAAACCCTCAAAAAGAGGGCCTAAAACCTCCCAAATGAGGAGTTAAAAAAAAACCCAATTGAGGAGCTAAAAAAACTCCCAGACAAAGAGCTAAAAACCCCACAAACAAAGAGCTAAAACCCCCCAAATGAGGGGCTAAAATCCCCACAAACAAAGAGCTAAAACTCCCCCAAACAGAGAGCTAAAAACCCCCAAACGAGGAGCTTAAAACCCCCCAAACGAGGAGCTAAAAAAACCCCAAGGAGCTAAAAACCCCCCAAACAAGGAGCTAAAAACTCCTAAACGAGGGGCTACAAACCCCCCAAAGAAAGACCTAAAACCCCCCCAAGCGAGGGGCTAAAAACCCCCAAATGAGGGGCTAAACCCCCCCAAACGAGGGGCTAAAAAAGCCCCAAATACCTAAAACCCCCCCAAACGAGGGGCTAAAAAACCCCCAAATACCTAAAACCCCCCCAAATGAGGGGCTAAAACCCCCCCAAATGAGGAGCTAAAACCCCCCCAAACAAGGGGCTAAAAACCCTCCAACAAAGAGCTAAAACCCTCCAAACGAGGGGCTAAAAATCCCTAAACGAGGGGCTAAAAGCCCCCCAAAGAAAGACCTAAAAACCCCCCAAGCGAGGGGCTAAAAATCCCCCAAACGAGGGGCTAAACACCCCCCAAACGAGGGGCTAAAAACCTTCCAACAAAGAGCTAAAACCCTCCAAACGAGGGGCTAAAAATGCCCCAATGAGGGGCTAAAAATCCCTAAACGAGGGGCTAAAAACCCCCAAACGAGGAGCTTAAAACCCCCCAAACGAGGAGCTAAAAAAACCCCAAGGAGCTAAAAACCCCCCAAACAAGGAGCTAAAATCTCTTTTTGGGACTCTATTTCATGCCAGCGACCCCAAAACCAGCCCGGGAATTTGTCCCATCACCCCGGAACAGCACAGGGAGAAGCTCCCAGAGACGCTGAAAAACCAGGAATTCAGCATTCCCAAAAAGGACGATCCAGGGATTTCCAAGCCTCGCCGGGTCCCACCTCGGAGGCCTCGATGGCCAGGTCCATCTCCTCGTCGCACACGTTGGACCAGAACTCGATGCCCTGCAGAGCCACCTCGTCTATGTCGCTTTTCATCGCTTCGATTGTGATCTGTGGGATTTAAAAAAACAAAAAGGGAGGAAAAAAAAAGGGTGTTTTAGCAATTTATCCCTCCCGAAATACATCCCGGTTTTCGGGCGGTCGGGAGGAGATTCTGGATTGTCCGAAATGGGAGTTACTGCGCTTGAAAATGTCAAATAATCTGATTTTTCTCCTATTTTATCACCTCAGACCTTCAGGAGGGCTGCGTTTTTTTGTCCCGTTTGGAATCTCAAGCCTGGAAAATCCGATGTTGTTTTTAGGGATTTTGTCGGGGTTGGGATTCCCAGGGAAATCAAGGAAAATCAGCAACGGAAGGGAAGTTTGTAAAGAGGTGGGGACAAAAGAGGATGGGGCCATCAGATAAATAAAAATGGAAAATATAAATACAAATTGCGGGAGATTAGAGAAATAAATGTGAGAAATAGAAATATAAATAAAGGGATATCAGAGAAATAAATAGGAGGAATATAAATTTAAATAGAGGGAGATGAGACAAATAAATATGAGAAATACAAATATAAAGAAAGGAAAATCAGAGAAATAAATACCAATACAAACACAGGGAGATCAGCCAAAAAATATGAGAAATGTAAATAAAAACAGCAGAAAATCAGAGGAAAAAAAAGTGAGAAATATAAATACAAATAGGAGGAAATCAGAAAAAATAAATATCAATACAAACACAGGGAGATCAGCCAAAAAGATGAGAAATATAAACACAAATAGGCGAAAACCAGAGAAATAAATGTGAGGAATATAAATACAAACGAAGGAAAATGTGAGAAATATAAATACGAGAGAAACCAGAAAAAATAAATATCAACACAAAGAGAGAGAAATCAGCCAAAAATATGAGAAATATAAATAAAAATGGGGGGAAATCAAAGAAAGAAATATGAGAAATATAAATACAAATGGGGGAAATCAGAGAAATAAAAGTGAGAAATATAAATACAAATGGGGGAAAATCAGAGAAATAAATGTGAGAAATATAAATACAAATGGGGGAAAATCAGAGAAAGAAATATGAGAAATATAAATATAAATGGGTGAAAAATCAGAGAAATAAAAGTGAGAAATATAAATACAAATGGGGGAAAATCAGAGAAAGAAATATGAGAAATATAAATAAAAAGGGGGGAAATCAGAGAAATAAAAGTGAGAAATATCAATACAAATGGGGGAAAATCAGAGAAATAAATGTGAGAAATATAAATACAAATGGGGGAAAATCAGAGAAAGAAATATGAGAAATATAAATATAAATGGGTGAAAAATCAGAGAAATAAGAGTGAGAAATATCAATACAATTCAATATAAAATACCCAACACTCACAGCAAAGAGGGCAGGCCCCATGTACGTCTCCATATATTGATAATAAAGGGACATTATCTTCACCAGGTTCTGTAAGGCAGCCACTCGTACCTGGGGCAGAGCAAAATGCATCAATTCACACAATTCTCTTTATTTTTAAGATTTTTTTAGGAGTCAGAGGCTCCCCAGGAAGGTGCAGGGATAAATTCTGAGTTCACTCACCCTCGTGTCTGGACACTGTGTTGCTTCACAGACTACTTGCATAATAAAGTGCCTTTCAGACTGCAAAAAAAGAGAAATAAAAGAACATTTTAAAGGGTTTTAAAAAGAATTTGAGCCTTTCAAAGGTTTCTCAGGGAGGGTGGGGTTGAGTCTGGACCAGCACAGGTCTATCAGATCACTCCCTGCTCTATTTTAAGTCGTTTTTCCCCAAAATGGGAATCCTTTCTTCCCCTAAATGGGAATCCCAAGCTTCCACTTCAAGGCTGTCCAAAATAAAGACACAGCAGAACTCCAGAAATAAAAAATTCTGCTTTTCCCTGAATTATGTCAGCATTTTCTTCAAGAAAACTCAAGCCAGGACATGAATTTTTTCCCTTAAGACAGCACCTGGATATTCCTATTTGGGTAGGAAAGGATGGATTTACGCTCGTGGATTTATTTAACAGGGATGAATCCAGCAGGAACGGGGCCTGGAGGGATCCTGCACCTCCCATTCCCAATTTTGGGATACTCAGGTGATCCCCATGAGGGATTTAGGGAGAGTTTTCACTTAAAAACCTTCCTAAGCTGAAAATTCAACATTAATTCCATGTTGTCCTTGGGAGAGAACCAATGGATAAACTTCAGCCAAGAAGGAAAAGTGAAATAAAGTGAAATAAAGTGAAATAGAGTGAAATAGAGTGAAATATAACCTAAAATAACTTATAAAATAACTTAAAATAACTTAAAATAACTTAAAAGAAAATGAAATATAACATAAAATAACATAAAAAAATAACAAAAAAA